>OY731405.1:20943038-21125191 GCA_963425845.1 Sphenostylis stenocarpa
AAATTTGTACAATTTTGTTGTGTTGGCGATATTGTTTTTTCATAAAAAAAATTCATTGGACTCTTTCAAGTAGTTTGGGGAAATATTGTAACATTTTTCGAATTTAGTTTCGTAGTTACCCCGTTGAGAAATTTATACAATTTTTTGTGTTGGGGAAAATTCTTAGTAAAAAAATTTCACTGCACTCTTTTAGGTTCTATAATTTATTTACTTTTTTGTAGTAATAACTTTACATTTTTGGAACTCGGTTTTTGTAGTTACACCTGTAAGAAATTTCTACAATTATTTGTGCTGGGTAAAGACATTCCACTACAGCCGTTCAAGCTCAATCTTTTCTTTTTCTAGTGCTTTTGTGTTGGGGAATTTTTATAATAAAAAAAATTCCACTACACTCTTTCAAGCTCATTTGTTTATTTTCTTATTTGTTTTGAGTAATTTTTTACATTTTAGGATTTTAGTTTTCGCAGTCACACCAATGAGAAATTCGTACAATTTTTTGTGTCGAGAAATTTTGTTTATTTTTTCTAGGAGTTTTTCTGAGAAATTTTTTTAGCAAAAAAAATTCCACTGTGGTGTTTCAAGCTCATTTTTTTTATTCTTCTATTTGTTTTGAGTAATATTCTTGCATTTTAGGAATTAGTTTTCGTAATTACTCCAGTTAGAAATTTCTACAATTTTTTTGTGTTGGGGATACTTTTTTTTTATAAAAAAATTTTACTGCACTCTTTCAAGTAGTTTTGAGTAATATTGTAACATTTTTCAAATTTAGTTTCGTTGTTACCACATTGAGAAATTTATACAATTTTTTGTGTTGGGGAAATTTCTTAGTAAAAAAATTCCACTACACTCTTTTAGACTCTATAATTTATTTGCTTTCTTTGTAGTAATAACTTTACATTGTTGGAACTTTGTTTTTTTACTTACACCTGTAAGAAACTTCTGCAATTTTTTGTGCTAAGTAAAGACATTCTACTACAACCTTTCAAGCTCAATTTTTTATTATTCTAATACTTTTGTGTTGGGGAATTTTTATAATCAAAAAAATTCCATTAAACTCTTTCAAGATCATTTGTTTATTTTCCTATTTGTTTTGAGTAATGTTTTTACATTTGAGGATTTTAGTTTTCGCAGTCACACCAGTGAGAAATTCGTACAATTTTTTGTGTCGAAGAAATTTGTTTTTATTTTCTAGGAGTTTCTCTGGGAAATTTATTTAGAAAAAAAATTTCACTGTGGTGTTCCTAGCTCATTTTTTTTATTCTTCTATTTGTTTTGAGTAATATTCTTGCACTTTAGGAATTTAGTTTTCGTAATTACTCCAGTTAGAAATTTCTACAATTTTTTGTTGTTGGAGATATTTTTTTTTCATAAAAAATTCCACTGCATGCTTTCAAGTAGTTTTGAGTAATATTGTAACATTTTTTTAATTTAGTTTCGTAGTTACCTCATTGAGAAATTTAAACAATATTTTGGGTTGGGGAAAATTCTTAGTAAAAAATTCCACTACACTTTTTTAGGCTCTACAATTTATTTGTTTTCTTTGTAGTAATAACTTTACATTTTCGGAACTCAGTTGTTGTAGTTACGCCATCAAGAAATTTATGCAATTTTTTTCTGCTCGGTAAAGACGTTCAACTATAACCTTTCCAGCTAAATTTTTTATTTTTCTAGTAGTTTTGAGCAGGGGAATTTTTGTAATCAAATAAATTACACTAAACTCTTTCAAGCTCATTTGTTTATTTTTCTATTTGTTTTGAGTAATGTTTTTACATTTTAGGATTTTAGTTTTCGCAGTCACACCGGTAATAAATTCGTACAATTTTTTGTGTCGTAGATTTTTTTTTTCTAGGAGTTTCTCTGGAAATTTTTTTAGTAAAAAAATGACACTGTGGTTTTCAAACTCATTTTTTTATTCTTCTATTTGTTTTGTGTAATATTTTTCCTTTTTAGGAATTTAGTTTTCGAAATTACTACAGTTATAAATTTCTACAATTTTTTTTGTGTTGGCGATTTTTTTTTTCATAAAAAAATTCCACTGCACTCTTTCAAGTAGTTTTGGGTAATATTGTAACATTTTTCGAATTTAGTTTTGTTGTTACCCCATTGAGAAATTTATACAATTTTTTGTGTTGGGGAAATTTCTTAGTAAAAAAATTCCACTGCACTCTTTTAGGCTCTATAATTTATTTACTTTCTTTGTGGTAATAATTTTACATTTATCGAACTCATTTTTTATAGTAACACCAGCAAGAAAATTCTGTAATTTTTTTGTGCTGGGAAAAGACATTCTACTACGGCCTTCCAAGTTCAATTTTTTATTTTTCTAGTAGTTTTGTGTTGGGGAATTTTTGTAACAAAAAAATTTCACTACATTTTTTCAAACTCATTTGTTTATTTTCCTATTTGTTTTGAGTAATGTTTTTACAATTGAGGATTTTAGTTTTCGCAGTCACACCGGTAAGAAATTTGTACAAGTTTTGGTGTCGGGGAATTTTGTTTTTTTTTTAGGAGTTTCTCTAGGAAATTTTTTTAGTAAAAAAATTCCACTGTGGTGTTTCAAGCTCATTTTTTTTATTCTTCTATTTGTTTTGAGTAATATTCTTGCTTTTTAGGAATTTAGTTTTCGTAATTACTCCAGTTAGAAATTTCTACAATTTTTTTGTGTTGGGGATATTTTTTTTCATAAAAAAATTCCACTGCACTCTTTCAAGTAGTTTTGGGTAATAATGTAACATTTTTCAAATTTAGTTTCGTAGTTACCGCATTGAGAAATTTATATAATTTTTTTGTGTTAGGGAAAATTCTTAGTAAGAAAATTTCACTGCACTCTTTTAGGCTCTATAATTTATTTGTTTTCTTTGTTGTAATAACTTTACATTTTTGGAACTCAATTTTTGTAGTTACACCAGCAAGAAATTTCTGCAAGAAATTTCTGCAATTTTTTTTTGCTGGGTAAATACATTCCACTACAGCCTTTCAAGCTCAATTTTTTTTTCTAGTAGTTTTGTGTTGGGAAATTTTTGTAATAAAACATTCCACTACACTCTTTCAAGCTCATTTGTTTATTTTCCTATTTATTTTGAGTAATGTTTTTACATTTTAGGATTTTAGTTTTTGCAGTAACACCGGTAAGAAATTCGAACAATTTTTTGTGTCGGGGAATTTGTTTTTTCTAGGAGTTTCTCTGTGAAATTTATTTAGTAAAAAAATTCCACTGTGGTGTTTCAAGCTTATTATTTTTATTCTTCTATATGTTTTGAGTAATATTCTTGCTTTTTAGGAATTTAGTTTTCGTAATTACTCCAGTTAGAAATTTCTCTAATTTTTTTGTATTGGGGATACTTTTTTTTTTATAAAAAAATTTCACTGCACTCTTTCAAGTAGTTTTGAGTAATATGGTAACATTTTTCAAATTTAGTTTCGTTGTTACCACATTGAGAAATTTATACATTTTTTTGTGTTGGGGAAATTTCTTAGTAAAAAAATTCCACTTGCACTCTTTAGGCTCTATAATTTATTTGCTTTCTTTGTAGTAATAACTTTACATTGTTGGAACTTTGTTTTTTTAGTTACACCTGTAAGAAATTTCTGCAATTTTTTGTGCTGGGTAAAGACATTCCACTACAACCTTTCAAGCTCAATTTTTTATTATTCTAGTACTTTTGTGTTGGGGAATTTTTAAAATAAAAAAATTTCACTAAACTCTTTCAAGCTCATTTGTTTATTTTCCTATTTGTTTTGAGTAATGTTTTTACATTTGAGAATTTTAGTTTTTGCAGTCACACCAGTGAGAAATTCGTAGAATTTTTTGTGTCCGAAAATTTTGATTTTTTTTTCTAGGAGTTTCTCTGGGAAATTTATTTAGAAAAAAAATTCCACTGTGGTGTTTCAAACTCATTATTTTATTCTTCTATTTGTTTTGAGTAATATTCTTGCATTTTAGGAATTTAGTTTTCGTAATTACTCCAATTAGAAATTTCTACAATTTTTTGTTGTTGGAGATTTTTTTTTTCATAAAAAAATTGCACCACACTCTTTCAAGTTCATTTGTTTATTTTCTTATTTGTTTTGAGTAATTTTTTCAATTTTAGGATTTTAGTTTTCGCAGTCACACCAATGAGAAATTCATACAATTTTTTGTGTCGGGGAATTTTGTTTTTTTTTTCTAGGAGTTTTTCTGGGAAATTTTTTTAGCAAAAAAAATTCCACTGTGGTGTTTCAAGCTAATTTTTTTAATTCTTCTTTTTGTTTTGAGTAATATTCTTGCATTTTAGGAATTAGTTTTCGTAATTACTCTAGTTAGAAATTTCTACAATTTTTTTGTGTTGGGGAAACTTTTTTTTTATAAAAAAATTTCATTGCACTCTTTCAAGTAGTTTTTGAGTAATATTGTAACATTTTTCAAATTTAGTTTCGTTCTTACCACATTGAGAAATTTATACAATTTTTTGTGTTGGGGAAATTTCTTAGTAAAAAAATTCCACTGCACTCTTTTAGGCTCTATAATGTATTTGCTTTCTTTGTAGTAATAACTTTACATTGTTAGAACTTTGTTTTTTTAGTTACACCTGTAAGAAATTTCTGCAATTTTTTGTGCTGGGTAAAGACATTCCACTACAACCTTTCAAGCTCAATTTTTTATTATTATAGTACTTTTGTGTTGGGGAATTTTTATAATAAAAAAATTCCACTAAACTCTTTCAAGCGCATTTATTTATTTTCCTATTTGTTTTGAGTAATGTTTTTACATTTGAGGATTTTAGTTTTCGCAGTCACACCAGTGAGAAATTTGTAGAAGTTTTTGTGTCGGAGAATTTTGTTTTTTCTTTTTCTAGGAGTTTCTCTGGGAAATTTATTTAGGAAAAAAACTTCCACTGTGGTGTTTCAAGCTCATTTTTTTTATTCTTCTATTTGTTTTGAGTAATATTCTTGCATTTTAGGAATTTAGTTTTCGTAATTACTCCAGTTAGAAATTTCTACAATTTTTTGTTGTTGGAGATATTTTTTTTTCATAAAAAAATTGCATTGCACGCTTTCAAGTAGTTTTGAGTAATATTGTAACATTTTTTTAATTTAGCTTCGTAGTTACCCCATTGAGAAATTTATACAATTTTTTGGGTTGGGAAAATTCTTAGTAAAAAATTCCACTACACTTTTTTAGGCTCTATAATTTATTTGTTTTCTTTGTAGGTTTAACTTTACATTTTTGGAACTCAGTTTTTGTAGTTACGCCATCAAGAAATTTTTGCAATTATTTTGTGCTCGGTAAAGATGTTCCACTATAACCTTTCAGGCTAAATTTTTTATTTTTCTAGTAGTTTTGAGCAGGGGAATTTTTGTAATCAAATAAATTACACTAAACTCTTTCAAGTTCATTTGTTTATTTTCCTATTTGTTTTGAGTATGTTTTTACATTTTAGGATTTTATTTTCGCAGTCACACCGGTAATAAATTCGCACAATTTTTTGTGTCAGAGAATTTTGTTTTTTTTTTCTAGGAGTTTCTCTGGGAAATTTTTTTAGTAAAAAAATTACACTGTGGTGTTTCAAGCTCATTTTTTTTATTCTTCTATTTGTTTTGTGTAATATTTTTCCTTTTTAGGAATTTAGTTTTCGAAATTACTCTAGTTATAAATTTCTACAATTTTTTTGTGTTGGTGATTTTTTTTTCATAAAAAAATTCCACTGCACTCTTTCAAGTAGTTTTGGGTAATATTGTAACATTTTTCGAATTTAGTTTCGTAGTTATCCCATTGAGAAATTTATACAATTTTTTGTGTTGGAGAAATTTCTTAGTAAAAAAATTCCATTTCACTCTTTTAGGCTCTATAATTTATTTACTTTCTTTGTAGTAATAATTTTACATTTATCGAACTCATTTTTTATAGTAACACCAGCAAGAAATTTCTGTAATTTTTTTGTGCTGGGTAAAGACATTCTACTACGACCTTCTAAGCTCAATTTTTTTATTTTTCTAGTAGTTTTGTGTTTGGGAATTTTTGTAACAAAAAAATTCCACTACACTCTTTCAAGCTCATTTGTTTATTTTCCTATTTGTTTTGAGTAATGTTTTTACAATTGAGGATTTTGTTGAATATTCAAGGACTTGATGTTGAACTTGATGGACATGAAGCTTCTTGATTTTGATGATGATTCAAGAACAAAAGACTTAGAGAGTTGAAGACTTGTTTTGTAGTGTAATAACTTTGTTTTGATTAGATTGAGTCTGTAATATTAGAACTTGAGATAGCCGGTACATAGTCTGCACCTTAGAAGCTTCAAAAAACTAAAATTTATCAAAGTGTCTCGGCTTTAATCGATTAAATGGTGAATTAATCGATTAAAACAGTGAGAAAAACCATTTTCTGTATCTGCTCACTGGTTTAATCGATTAACACACCTGTTAATCGATTAAAACAGAGTTTTGGGGTTCTGTTGATTTTGACTCTGTAATAATCTATTAACACTTCATTTAATCGATTATTTCAGTCAAATTTTGATTTTTAACTTCAAATCAACCCTATTTTCGAAAACCCTATTTCCAAGAACACTAGTTTCGAAAATCCCAATTCCCAAACCCTAATTTCTCTACTTAAGCTTCTCTATGGCACTTAGAAAATAAGAACAACCTTTTTCATACAAAAGTTAAGTGCTGTAGTGCCAGAGAACTGTTTGTTGCAAGAAAAATGGGCTTTTGGAACCTGGTGTGGGCTAAAAGCGATAAGAATTACTAAGTGGAGTTCTTAATGGATTGTGTGATGTGCCGTCTTTGGGGAAAGTTGTTCTTCATCTCTTGTGGATTTCAAGAGAGGTGTTTTCTTTACTTTATCTTTTCCATTGTAATCTGTTTGTAACAACTTTGATTATAGTGACAGCGTTAATCCTCTATTTGAGTGATTAGCAACTGGACGTAGGGTCTTTTGATCTGAACCAGTATAAATCTCCTGTGTAAGATTCTATCTCTATCTATTTACGTTTACATAGCTTTTTAATTGGTAAAATTTGGGGAAAATTTTGAAAACCTAATTTTTGTTAAGAAACCAATTCATCCCCCCCCCCTCTTGGTTTTTGTCCGACCACGCGAACATTCCGCTGCGCGATTCTAACAGATTTTAGTTTTCACAGTCACACCGGTAAGAAATTCGTACAAGTTTTGGTGTCAGGGAATTTTGTTTTTTTTTAGGAGTTTCTCTAGGAAATTTTTTAGTAAAAAAATTCCAATGTGGTGTTTCAAACTAATTTTTTTATTCTTCTATTTGTTTTGAGTACTATTCTTGCTTTTTAGGAATTTAGTTTTCGTAATTACTCCAGTTAGAAATTTCTACAATTTTTTTGTGTTGGGGATATTTTTTTTCATAAAAAAATTCCATTGCACTCTTTCAAGTAGTTTTGGGTAATATTGTAACATTTTTCAAATTTAGCTTCGTAGTGACCGCATTGAGAAATTTATATAATTTTTTTGTGTTAGGGAAAATTCTTAGTAAAAAAATTTCACTGCACTCTTTTAGGCTCTATAATTTATTTGTTTTCTTTGTTGTAATAACTTTACATTTTTGGAACTCAATTTTTGTAGTTACACCAGCAAGAAATTTCTGCAATTTTTTTTTGCTGGGTAAAGACATTCCTGTAGACCCCAAATCTTGCCCGGTCTCACAATAAAGATCAAAAGACCTCTTTTTTGAAGATGGGCGAAACCTAAGAAGCCACTAGGAGAGACTATTAGGCCCCATACTAGGATAGGAGGGATTTTTGGCACAAAAATAAGGATTTTCGCCTTTTGGGGACGAGACGGCCGTCTGGATTGGTGAGACGGCCGTCTCGACCTTGTCAGACGAGACGACCCGTCTCGACCTGACAGGCGCAAATCCCTATAAATAGGGCCTCCATTCCCTTCATTTCACACACCTCTCTCACTCTCTCTCTAGTCACATCGATAGTTTCTCTCTCTAGAATCCCTCCGACGCATTTCCGGAGCTTCTGAGTGTCTTTAGAGTGTTTTTAGAGCGTTTCGAGAGGTTTTCCGACGCCGTGTAGAGTGAAGGGCTGCCGCAAAGCACCCTATTTACAAAATTTAATAGAAATCTAGCTTCGGAGGTTCCTACTTTCTCTCTCTATCTTTTACCGCATTATTTAAATTATGCAATAGACATTAGGGTCATGTAGTCGTAATCTTTAAATTCCGCAAAATAAAAGGGCAAAAGCGTATTTTTCCGGTTTATTTATTAACAAAAAAGCTGGCCTGTCATAGGGAACCCGAAAGGGGCGTCGTAAAGGAACTAACACTTCCTTTACGCGTAACTAACTCCCTTACCCAACTCTGGTTCTAATGACCAAAGTTGGTTTTTTGAAAACCAACGCCTTTTAAACTCCTTTTCCAATGTTTCTGGTAAAAACATCGGTGGCGACTCCAGAGAACCCTCAAAAACTAGCTCTTGGATTAGCCCGGTTATCGGACAATCCAAGAGCGCCCTTTCGAAAACCTCGCCCTTAGGTTCAGCCCGGTTATCGGACAACCTAAAGGCGTTGTAACCACCAATAAAAAACGCGAAAAACAAGAGAGTCGAAAACCATCGCGTCGCTCCGACCGCCCTCGTTTTGATGGCGACGACAGATGGCGACTCCACTGGGGAAGCCTAGAGAGTTGATCCCATTTAGTGATGGGCCAGTTTAAAAATAAATAAACCAAGAGAATTACGCTTTTACCCTACCTTGTATTATAACATGTTTTATTGCTTGGTTTTAATAACTGTTGCTTGTTTATATTTACGCAATTGTTTGAAATACAAATTGTACATAAACCCTCGCACACAACAGTTCCCTCTATACCCGGGGGCAAGTGAGAAATCCATAGGGAGTGGGTGGCAGGTACGGTTCGCTGTAGTGATGACCTTGTGCCCACCGGTGTGATCGGAAACCACCACTCAAGGTGATAACCTTCCTCTTTTGGCACAAAGACTGACTATGGCCTTAGTGCTAAGCATGGTCGGAAGGCTGGAGAGTGGGGACCCTATAATGGGGGCACCTTGGGGGCCTTAGCCTTGGTGAGAACAGTTAGAACCCACCTTCGCCAAATCACTTTTCTGCAGGAAAACCCTACCTCGTGATAAAAACGAATTCTCGCCTATTCGTGGATGATCGAATTGTGTGTGCATATGTTTGTTGCATTTGTGTGTTGCATAGCATAACCAAATAACAGAAGAACAATCACAAAAAAAAATATTTTTACAATAAACACCCTTATCTCGGACAGTCTGCCTTTTAGCTAGCCTGATTTCAGGTTCTTTGCAAGCTAAGTAGCCACGCAGTTCCGACAAAAGAGATAAGGGACGTTAAATAATTTTTCGCATAAAGCCACATTTTATCTCGGACAGTCTACCTTTTAGCTAGCCTAGTTTCAGGTTCTTTGTAAGCTAAGTAGTCACGCAGTTCCGACAGAAGAGATAAAAGACTATCAAATAAACAAATAAATAAAAATAAAATCTGTTTCCAAAACAATAAATGGGACCTGATTCATAAACATTCCAAATCATTCATATAGGTAGTTTATTTTTCAGAAAAAATAAATATCATACAAAACATGATAAACAGAAAACAAACACTCACATTCATTCAAATAAGCATCATTTTTCATAAAACATGCATTTTGGTTTTAGAAAAATGGAGGGGACTAGTAGACAATTGAAGAAGGTGGATATTCCCCGATACCATACTGAGAAGGTGGAACGGCTTTGCGCGATAATGCCACCAGAGGTCCGCGCCGACTTTGAAAAATCCTATGGACGGATTCTCGACCTATTAAAGATCTGTGTCGATCAAGTGTTCCTCAGGGTATTAATTCACTTTTGGAACTCCAGTCTGTGATGCTTCGAATTCCCGCAGTTCGATATGGTGCCTACCTTGGAGGAGTATGAGATTATGTTGAAATGGCCCAAATCAGCCGGGGTCCATATCCGCCACGGGGCATATACTCCTGCAGCACAAGTCGCTGCCATCATTCAACTACCCTTCCGGCAGACTACCCTGATAGGAAAAGGGAACATCTAGGGTTGGAAAGTCTCGATGTTAGAAGACCATCTGTCTGACTTGGCAGAAAAGACAGAATGGGTCGCCTTCAACAAAACCCTGACCCTAATAATATTTGGAACAATCTTATTTCCCTTCCACCTCGACACAATGGATCAAGCCGTCATGGACGCCTTCTTCGCCTGGGACGTGAACTCGAAGAGTCCCCTGCCTGCGATTCTTGCCGACACCTTGCTCTCGGTGGAATTTTGCCACCAGAAGCAAGGAAAAACACTTCGTTGCTGCTCTTCACTGCTCTTCGTGTGGGGCATTACACATCTTTACACCTCCAGTCACATGGGGATATTCTCCGATCCTTTAAGGAGCTTCTCCAAAATCCCTCTCCAACGACGCTTAACTTCAAAATGGAGGGACGAGTTGGAACAAAAGGACGCCAACAGTTTATCCTGGGTCTGCCCTTGGTTCCGACCTGGCCCAGTTCTCATCAGATGTGGAGACTATCCGAACGTACCCTTGATAGGACTCAGGGGTTGCATAGCCTACTCACCTAGAGTAGCTATGAGACAGCTCATGAGGACTCAAACTACCATCTCTCGGGGGGAACTCGGAGGACTGTGTTTCTTCAGAGACCCATGCACAATCGCCAACTCACTAGCTGTGAGAAGAGCATGGGAGAAACCAGTCTATATGGGAGATAGAGAGCTAGGAAAAGCTCGAGTGACTGTCTCCAGTGACTACGAGGTGTGGAGACAAAGAAGAGGGATGTCTCAGCCATCCACCACACTCATTACAAGCGCCAACAGCGAAGAGCTGCAAACTCAAGTCGACGCCTTGACCTAGAGGATAGAAATCATGGGAGCCCAGATGAGGGCCCTTGAAGAAAAAGAGCAAGAATCTATCCTCACCATAGATGGTCTGCAAAGGCAATGCAAGAAAAAGGATCATGAAACAGAGCGCCTCAAGGATCAGTGTGCTGACTCTAACGAGCAAGCTATCCGAGCATCCAAAACCGCCAGAACCAGCTCGGATAGTCAACTTCAAGAAATAACCGCCAGATCAGCACACCTTGAGGCCGAATCAGCAAAACAGGCTCAGACGATCAAGGAATTGTTGCAAGAACTTACCAAGACTCGGTCAGAAATACGCCAAGAGCGAGAGGCCAACCGGAGACTCAACAGAAGTCTCACTGAGCTACACTGTAAGGAAAGAGATGGGCTAGCTCAGTACGGCCAAGTACTACAAGAGAAAGACCGAGCCATCGCAAAGCTCGATGAACTGCAAGCCTTGGTCGTCCACCAAGAGGCGAAGATTAAAGAGGCTCAAAAGTACAGTGAAGATATGAGCCAGGCGGTCCAAAAGCAAAGCGAAGCACTTACTCATCACGTCCGGGAAGCCGAAAGGGAATTACATAGAGATCAAGACCCGCCTGTGGGTTTCTTTAGGCTTTTTCGTTTTTGCCAAAAGTTGCTTCGTAGTATGGAGTAGGGGAATGTACACCTTCTAATGAATGAATGAAAATTTTCTTTTATTCTACAATTGTCTACTTGCATGCATAACATTCATTTGCATATTTAATTTCCCCTCCTTCACGCTTAATAAATAAGATAATAAAAAGGAAGGATTAACTGACACGTCTTCCAAATCAGAAGAATGGAGAGAAAGTCACTCCTAATAAAGCTTACCCCAACGGTCGACTCACCGCAAGAGGATAATAAGCCTCGACCGTTGGTCCTCAAGAATAAAGAAGAGGGGGCAAGGACACCAGTACGACTATTTATGCCACGTCCTTTCCCCTACGAATCAAATAAAGTTGTACCATGGAGATATGGAGAATCTTCACCAATAAAAGAAGAAATAACAAACATAGCCGGCATCGGGGGCATGACTAGAAGTGGAAGAGTCTACTCCCCCAAGGACTCGCAAGAAGACGTCCTCCAAAATAAAGGAAAAAATAAAAGGACCGAAGAAGAAAAAGAAAATAAGGAATCCAAGGAGGAGACAGAGGAATTACTCCAATTTATAAGGCAAAGCGAGTATTCCATTATAGACCAGCTCAATCGCACACCTGCAAAGATAACATTACTATCTTTGGTAATGAGCTCGGAACCGCATAGAAACGCCCTGCTGAAGGCCTTGAGCGAGGCGCACGTACCTCATACCATACCCCAAGAAAAAGTTGAGAGGATCGTCGGTCACATCACGGCAAGCGATCACCTCACCTTCACAGAGGAAGAACTCCCCCTCGAGGGATCAAACCACAACAAGCCCTTGCATATCTCAATCAAGTGCAAGGAGTACCTCATCGCCAAAGTTCTTGTGGATAATGGGTCCTCCTTGAACGTGATGCCCAAGTGCACACTAGACAAGTTGACTATCCAAGGAACCCGCTTGCGCCCAAGCAACACTATCGTTCGAGCCTTCGACAGATCTAAACGAGAAGTAGTGGGAGAAGTTAAACTGCCAATTCAAGTCGGACCCACTATCTTTGACGTTGATTTCCATGTAATGGACATTACTCCAGCATACAGTTGTCTCCTCGGCAGGCCTTGGATTCATGACGCTAAGGCGGTACCTTCAACGCTCCACCAGAAAGTCAAGTTCATAGTGGATGATAAATTGGTCACGGTCCAAGCAGAAGACGACATTTTGATCAGTGGACCGTCTACCCAACCTTATGTGGATGCGGCTGAAGAGGCCCTTGAAACATCTTTTCAAGCGCTCGAAATTGCCAGTATAGAGCGACTTCCCAAAAACACAAAGGTAGCCCGCATGATGATGAAGCACGGTTACCATCCTGGCCAAGGACTGGGGGCAGATTCCCAAGGCATGAGGGAACCCCCAGAATTCAAAGACAATCCTTTCAAGCATGGCCTAGGATATGACCCTACCAAGGGCCGAGCAGAAAGAAGAAAAGGGAAGTCTCCCCTCCGCACACTCAAGCAGATTTTCCAAAGTGGAGGGGTGCAAGCGTCAAGAGCTACCCTAGTCATTAGGAGATCTTTTTCTTCATTTAAGGGATGTAAACCCCATGATTGTTAGAGATTATCCCCCGGGGCTAGCCCGACCCTCGGGCATTTTAGGGCACATATTCCCTTATTAATTAATAAAGAATACTTCTTACAATTTGCTTCTCTTCTTTCTATTTTTGACTAGACCTCATAAATAACCCTGTCTAAGTAAACGAAAAAAAAAAGAAGAAGAATAAAAAGCGCATCCAAATAATCAACATTCGCCATTGCCATTGCCATCAAGCTAGTTGATTAGAAGCACAGAAAATAAGATGTTACCTCACTATAAAAGAAAGTCATGCTTTGCCAATATTGTGAATAAAGAATAAAGACACACACAAAAAAGCCCATAGAAGTCAAAGGCCAAAAAGAAAAAAAAGGGCAGAATACCCGGTAGGAAACCCACAAAGGGGGCTACGCAAAAGATAGGGTCGACCCGGTAGGATACCCAAACAACAATAAAGGGTAGCCTAGGCAAAAGTTAGGGTTACAAAATAAGGTCTGCTAGGATTCCCCAAAAAATATATACAAAAAGAAAAGGGAACCTAGACAAAAGTTAGGGCCAAAACACAATATCCTAGTTCGAAAACCCAAAGGGCGTTCTAGGGAAATCATCTAGCCATTAAAAGCAATGGAAATAAAACCAAAAGGCGCAAAAGGGGGAAAACATTTGCTTAGACGAAACCTAAACACCTAAGCCTAACCCTAGCCAACCATTCTTACAAAAACCACTTTCTAAATAAAAACATTCTAAAACACAAACCATTGAATTTTCCTCTTTACTTCTTTTCTCTTGACCTTCACAATAATATTCTAATAATTAATTTGGGAATATGGAGGCGTATAGTCAACAAGAGGATTGAAACCCCTAAAGTGGAGAAAAAGAGACACTACATGGCAAAGAGTGCTCTACAAAAAAAAAAAAAGAAAGAAAAGAAAAGAAATTATCCTTCGGTCACAAGAAGTCCGGCATGGTACAACCAAGAGTAAACACGGCAAATCAGAGGGCATTCGGCGCAACAAGACACGTCAGTTAAATCCTTCTGAAAAATTAACTAAAGTAGGCATTATAGGACATCAAACATAAAAACATTGCATGCATAAAATGTTTTTGAACCAGGTCCTATTTTCTTATTCAAAAAAAAAAATCCCGAAAATTCGAGACGCCCATCTGGGATTTCCAGATTGCCGTCTCGGTCCTCAGCAAATCGAGACAGTTGTCTCGACCTACGAGACCGCTGTCTCGACTTAGGTAAAATCGAGACTGCCGTCTCGACTTAGGTAAAATTGAGACCGCCGTCTCGTTTGGACCCAAAGTCGAGACCGCCGTCTCGAGAATCCAGACGGTCGTCTCGACCGTGAAAAATCGAGACCGCCATCTCGACTTCCCAGACGGCGGTCTCGATCTGGATTTTTCCCCTATAAATAGGGGCGCGCCTTGGAGGGGTTCCTCACAACTCCCCTTGCCTCCAAAACCTCCAACTCTCAGATCTCTCACTTCAGAGCACTTTTTGGCCAAAATGTTCGGCAGAAACCCCTCCAGGAAGAGAAGAGGAACTGCCGATACCAGCAGTTCCTCGGCGCCAGCTCCCCAGGATCCCAGTCAGCTCTCGCCACAGCACCAAGCCCGCCTCGAACACATTCGGGGTTACACGTGGCACCCCATGCTCAGGCTGGACTTCAGCATCCTCGCCGAGTTCGGGTGGGAGGACGATGTCCGAGCCCACATAGACAACATTGGGTGGGGATTCTTGCTGCAGCCCCCACCTACCCACGTGTACCCTCAAGCGGTACTGGAGTTCTTGGCCTCCATCTCCTACGCCGAGGCTCCCTCCATGGTCCCGGGCCTGCCACCCACCAAGATGGTGAATTACTTTATGGGTGGGACATACCGGACTACCACCCTCGATGAATTCAATGTAAGTATTGGGTTCGTCCGGTCCGAGGAGGTGCTAACTCGGGAATACCAGGAGGTCATCTGCAGCCGGCCCACCAACCTCACCGCCACCGAAATGTGGGAGGAGCTCACAAGGTCGCCCACGCTGCCCACGCTGATGAAGGGGTCAGCACTCCCCCCAGCCCTCTGCATTTGCCACAAGCTGCTGGTTGGGACTGTCCACTGGAGGAAGGAAAGTCAGGGTAAGGTAACCCTCCCAGACCTCTTCGTACTTTACTGCATAAGCCAGAGGCGACGCTGTAACCCTGGCTATTTCTTCCTGAGGGCCCTTAAGGACTTCGGGAGCAGACCAGTGGGAGTCGTCCTCGTGGCTCCTCTTATCACCCCCCTGGCAGAGAAATGGGGGTGTGCTGGCCGGGAAGAGCTGGCCTCCAACCTGCTACCCGAATCCATCAACGGGTCGATTCTGGTCAGCATGGGGATGCTGATACGCCACGGGACTCAGTTGGCCCTTCATCCCTCGCTGGATTTCACGCTAGACCTCCAGGACATCGTGGCGATGCACGATATCCCAACACCTCCCGACTTCCAGCAGCCACATCAGCACCAACAACCACCACAATACACAGATGACTTTGCTGGCGTAAACTGCAACATCAACGATCTGCGCCAGCAATTCGATCAAATGTCTGTGCGACAAGAAGCCTTCGACACCCGGCTGGAGACATTGTACCAATATCAACAGGGAATGCGGCAGGAATGGACAACATTCCAGCAAGAATACCATGACGAAGCCCGGGAGCAAGCAGAATTCCGGGAACACATGTACCAGCAATTCCCTCCTCGCGGATCGTCTCCAGAAGATAACTCTTAGGGATAGTGCTCGAAATGGATGTAATAAAATTTTCCCATATGAATAAAATTTTGTTTCATGCATTCGTTGCCACCATTTCTTTTCAAAAGTCAGCGTAAAAAAAAATAAAGAGCAAAAAGACGTACGCTTAAGAAAAAGCCAAAATCCTAAACCACAAGAAAAAGGCAGGATTAAACCATCACCTCAAATCCAAAAAAGACATTCATGTCAAAAGATCATCTTCGTGCTTGCATAAAGGTACCCCGGTAAGACCTTGCCAATCATGTATCCAACCGACAAAAATTTCGACTACCAAGCCAGAGTCGAACAACAAACAAAAATTGCCCGACCAGCCAGCAATAGTCGGATGATTACCACAAAAGATCAAAATCAAAGAATCCCCAGCAAACAAAGCAAGCTGGATGAATACCCACAAAATCCCCAGCGCAGACCGGTCAACAACATCTCCAAAAAAAATCAACAAAAATTACATCTCAACAATCGGCGCATGGGCCACCTGAACAGTAAGCCGCCACTACCACCAGTCCTACGCAGTGGACTGTACCAGCCAGATAGGGGGTTCATACCTATCAACCTGCGCACGCAGTGCACCTGATCTGCACTCGAGTCGGATCAGTAAGTCACAACTACCAGCCTGATGGGGGGTTCATACCCATCCAGTTCGACACACAATGGACTGCAACTACCAACCTGATGGGGGGTTTATACCCATCAACCGAAGGATCGACTACCGTCAGAAGGAGTATCCTGAGGTTCTACCACGTGTCCACCAAAGGGATCGGCTACCGTCAGAAGGAGTATCCCAGAAGTGCACGAACACAAGTTTTCCCCAGAAGATCAACCGCCGCAAGACGGAACATCCGAAGGGTAGCCGGGCAAGAGGGTCAACTCCTTTATCTTCCTGTCGATCTGTGTGGCACAACAGGCCAACAGCCGACTAGTCAGATAAAGGGGGGGGCAGCTGTAGACCCCAAATCTTGCTCGGTTTCACAATAAAGATCAGAAGACCTCCTTTTTGAAGATGGGCGAAACCTAAGAAGCCACTAGGAGAGACTATTAGGCCCCATACTAGGATAGGAGGGATTTTTGGCACAAAAATAAGGATTTTCGCCTTTTGGGGACGAGACCGCCATCTCGGATTCGAGACCGCCGTCTCGCCTTGCACAAGTGGCGAGACCGCCGTCTCGTTTGGCGAGACAGCCGTCTCGCCATTCCTGCAAGGCGAGACAGACGTCTGGATTGGCGAAACGGCCATCTCGACCTTGTTAGACGAGACAGACCGTCTCGACCTTGTCAGATGAGACGGCCCGTCTCGACCTGACAGGCGCGAATCCCTATAAATAGGGCCTCCATTCCCTTCATTTCACACACCTCTCTCACTCTCTCTCTAGTCACATCAATAGTTTCTCTCTCTAGAATCCCTCTGACGCATTTCCGGAGCTTCTGAGTGTCTTTAGAGTGTTTTTAGAGCATTTCGAGAGGTTTTGCGATGCCGTGTAGAGTGAAGGGCTGCCGCAAAGCACCCTATTTACAAAATTTAATAGAAAGCTAGCTTCGGAGGTTCCTACTTTCTCTCTCTATTGTAGACCCCAAATCTTGCCCGGCCTCCAAATAAAGATCAGAAGGCCTCCTATTCGAAGATGGACGAAGCCTAACAAGCCATTAGGAGAGACTATTAGGCCCCATACTAGGATAGGAGGGAGTTTCTGTACGAAAAAATAAGTTTTGTCGCTTTGTTGGGACGAGACCGCCCTCTGGATTTCCCAGACCGCTGTCTCGCCTCACGCAAGTGGCGAGACCGCCATCTCGCTTGACGAGACGGCGGTCTCGCCACCTGCGAAGGGCGAGACGGCGGTCTCGTTTCCCCAGACGGCGGTCTCGCCGCGCTTGGCAGGTCGAGACGGCGGTCTCGTTGGACGAGACGGCGGTCTCGACCCTGTCAGACGAGACCGGCGGTCTCGCCACCTGACAACGCGAAAACCTATAAATAGGGGTCCTCCCCCCCTCATTTCCACACACCTCAAGCATTAGCTCTGACTTCTCTCTAAAAACTTCTCTCTAGAATCCCTCCGATGCATTTTCGGAGTTTCTGAGTGTCTTTGAGAGCATTTTTCGGCGCCCAGAAGAGTTTCCGGCGTCTTGTAGAGTGAAGGGCTGCCAAAAAGCACCCATTTATTTTAAAGAAATATAAAACAAAGCTTGCTTCGGAGGTTTAATTTCTCCCTCTCTACTTTTACTGCTTTAATTTAAATTATGCAATAGATTAGGGTCATGTAGTCATAACTTTAATTTCTGCACAATAAAAAGGGCAAAAAGCATATTTTTCAGTTTATTTATTAATAATAAAAGCTGGCCTATCATAGGGAACCCGAAAGGGGCGTAGTAAAGGAACTAATACTTCCTTTACAATGTAACTAACTCCCTTACCCAACTCTGGTTCTAATGACCAAAGTTGGTTTTCGAAAACCAACGCCTTTTTAAAACCTTTTCCAATGTTTCTGGTAAAAACGTCGGTGGCGACTCCACAGAACCTTACAAAAAGAATAAGTCCTTGAGTTAGCCCAGTTATCGGACAACCCAAGGACACCTTTCGAAAACCTCGCCCCTAGGTTAGCCCGGTTATCGGATAACCTAAAGGCGTTGTAACCACCCATAAAAAACGCGAAAAAACAAAAGGGTCGAAACCATCGCATCGCTCCGACCGCCATCTCTTTTTGACGGCGGTGACAGATGGCGACTTCACTGGGGAAGCCTCGAGAGTTGATACCATTTAGTGATGGGCCAGCTTAAAAAATAAATAAACCAAGAAAATAACGCTTTTGCCCTTAACTTGTATTATAACATGTTTTATTGCTTGGCTTTAAATAACTGTTGTTTGTTTATACTTCCGCAATTGTGTGAAATACAAATTGTACACATACCTTTGCACACAACAGTTCCCTCTATACCCGGGGGCAAGTGAGAAAACCATAGGGAGTGGGTGGCAGGTACGGTTCGCTGTAGTGAGGGCCTTGAGCCCACCAGCGTGATCGAAAACCACCACTCAAGGTGATAACCTTCCTCTTTTGGCAACAAGACTGACTATGGCCTTAGTGCTAAGCATGGTCGGACGGCTAGAGAGTGGGGACCCTATAATGGGGGCACCTTGGGGGCCTTAGCCTGGTGAGAACAGTTAGAACCAACCCTCGCCAATGCACTTTTCTGCAGGAAAATCCTACCTCGTGATAAAAACGAATTCTTGCCTGTTCGTGGATGATCGAATTGTGTGTGCATATGTTTGTTGCATTTGTTTGTTGCATAGCATAACCAAACAACAGAAGAAAAATCACAAAAAAATATATTCGCAATAAACACCCTTATCTCGGACAGTCTGCCTTTTAGCTAGCCTGGTTTCAGGTTCTTTCTAAGCTAAGTAGCCACGTAGTTCCGACAGAAGAGATAAGAGATGCTAAATATTCTTTCACATACAACCATTTTATCTCGGACAGTCTACCTTTTAGCTAGCCTGGTTTCAGATTCTTTGCAAGCTAAGTAGCCACGCAGTTCAGACAGAAGAGATAAAAGGCTATAAAATACAAAAAAAAATAAAAAATAAATCCTCAATAAATAAAATAATAATAACAAAATCAAAATATTATCAAAGTCGTATCATTCATATTGCATCATAAGTGGAAAAACCAAGAGAGAAAATAAGTGCATAAGGAAAGTATGCATACGCATCATTTTAATAAACCCCTAAATAATGGGGCTTAGAGGCGTTTTTTGAGAAAATTACTGGGCCAAATTCCCTTTGGGGTTTGCAACTTGATTCTTCACCTTTTTCTCTTCGTTTTGACATGCTGTGCGTCCAAATCGGACAACCCAGTCAAAAGTTATCTCACTTTGAACATCTACTTCCCTTTTGTATTGGTGCATGCATAAATACATTCATTCTAGGGAGCACTAGATATCCCTAAGACAATGGCAAAAGAGGCCCCGAGCACATTTGTGACCATCGCGACAAGGAAGGGACAAGTGTACTAAGGTGTGATGGTGATTGCCATTATACTTGTCAAAATCTGTGATGGGGAATGAACCATTACACTGAGGTGGGTAGGATACCCCATAAAACATAAGCTTTAAGGAGGATACCTAAGCCATTATCTTAAGGAATATCCATCTCATAAATCATTCAATAAAAATCTTTTTGCATTCTAGAAAGCGGCTGGTATTCTTCATGCCCTCATCCGCATACAAAAAAAAAACGCAAAATCCCAAACACTATCATACATCATGTTAGAAAATAAAACATGATAATGTTTAGGAAAAAAAACAAACACTTGCATATCCTTATAAACATGCATCTAATAATAGACAATCGAAGAAGTGGACATTCCTCAATACCATGAAAAGAGGATTAGGGCATTCGCATGCCATGCACGGGATTAGGCTTCTCCATTTAAAAAAAAAATGTACTTCGAAACATTGCATTGAGGAATATACACTGTATGGATGAAATAAATAAAATTGTTTGTTTTCATCATCTCTTCAAGTGTCTATTGTATTCATAAATTGCATTCATAAATTACATTCATTATCACTTTAATAACAATAAGATAATAAAAAGAAAGGATTAGGCAATGTGCTTTCCACAAATCGGAATAAGATGGAGAGTGAGCCTTTCGTCATCAAGTTATCTCCAACGGTTGATCCGCCTAAGAAGGATAATAAGCCTCAACCGTTGGGTATCCGAGTTAATAAGGAAGAGGGGGCAAGGATGTCATTACATTCGTTCACCCCATACATCAAATAAAATTGTACCATTGAGATACGCAGAAACATCTTCCATTAATGAAGATATCTCCAGCATAGCCAACATTCGGGGGCAAAATTAGAAGTGAAAGAATCTACACCCCCAGGAGCTATAAGGCAATGCTCCCAAGAATAAAGGAAAAATAAAAAGACCGAAGAAAAACATAATCCAAAAAGGAAATCGAAGAGACTTTGGATTCACGACGTTGAGGCAATTCACGACGCTCCGCCAAAGAGACAAACTCAGGGTAGGCGACAAGCTAGCCATAGTTTGAGCTAGAGACGACATTCGGATCAGCAAGTCGTTTGCCCTACCTTGAATGGATGCGACTGAAAGGGACCTTTGAAATATCTTTTGCCAATATGAGAAGACTTCCCAACAATATGAAGGTGACCCACATGATATGGATATCGCCCAAACCAAGGGCTCATTAGAAACTCTCAAGGAATAAGGGAGCTACCAGATTTTAAAGACAATTCTTTGAAGTTTTACCCTACAAAGGATCAAGCTGCATGGAGAAAAGGGAAGTCTCCCCTCTGCACCTTGAATAAGATTTTCCCAAATAGAGGGGTTCAAGCGTCAAAAGCGACTTAGGTCATTAGGTGTTCTCCTTCTGATTCTTAGAGTTTGTAAATCCAATAACTATTAGAGATTACTCCTCGGGGCTAGCCCGACCCCCGAGCATTGTAGGGCAAACATTTCCCTATTAATTACAAAGAATGTCATTCTTACCATCTGCTTCTCTTCTTGCTATTCATGTCTAAACCTAATTAATAACCATGTTTAAGCAAACGTTTTCAAAAGTGCGTCAGAGTAATCAAAATGCGCCATTGACCAAAATAAAAGTCAAATCCATCACCATTGATTGACTAGAAACACAAAATAAAGTTTTACCTCGTCATAAATAAAGCCATGTTTCGCCAATGTTGTGCAAAAAGAAAACAAAAATCAAAAGAAGCCCATAAAAGCTAAAGGCCAAAAAGAGAGGGCAAGATACCTGGTAGGAAACCCATAAAAGGGGGCTACGCAAAAGTTAGGGTAAACCCGCTAGGAAACCTAAACAACCATAAAGGGTAGCCTAGGCAAAAATTAGGGTTACAAAATAAAGTCCGCTAGGTTTCCAAAGCAAGAAAAAAAGAAACCTAGACAAAAGTTAGGACAAAACAAAACACAACATCCTAGGCTGAAAACCCAAAGGGCAGACTAGGGAAGTCAATCAGTCATAGCAAGCGCCATCGAATAAGACGTCACTCCATAAACAAAACGTTTGTCTAAACTAGCCTAAACACTCTAACCAACCTTGGCTAGTCGTGCTTACAAAAACCATTTTTGTCAAAATAAAACAATTCTAAAAACACAAGCCTTTGAATTAAATATCCTCTTCTTTCTCTTCTCTTGACCCTTACTACTACGACATTCTAGTAATTAGTAGGGAAATGTGGAGATAGTAATCAATAGTAGGATTGACATCCCCAAGGAAAGGGAGGGGCGCACTGACATGGCAAGTCGCTCCACTATCAACACAATCATTATTCGGTCATGAAAAAATCGAGACGGCGAAATTGGCACAACCTATCCCTGTCAACGAAAGCACATAACGTCAGAAGCTCATCAGAAGTAAAAGCACATTGGTTAATCCTTTTGAAAAATTAATTGAAATAGTATTATAGGATGCATATCGCAAACATTGCAGGCATATGATAGGCTCCTATCTCTCAAAAAAGAAGAGAAAGAAAAAATGACAATAAAAAAGAATAATGCCTGCTAGGAGATTCTTAGGCAAAAGTTAGGGTAGCCCGCTAGATCGAAAACCCGCAAAGGGCGGTCTAGGCAAAAGTTAAGGCATTCATAAAAAAGGAAAAAACCTGCTAAGATATCCTAGGCAAAAATTAAGGCAGCCCACTAGACCGAAAACCCCAAAAGGGTGGTCTAGGCAAAAGATAGGGCTAAACCAAAAAAAATGAATAAAAAAGAAGGGTCCTTCATCATAATCATAAAAAGTCCAGCAGGAGAATGCCAGTCACTTTTCCAGATGCATCAATAAAAAAGAATAGATTGCATTTAGGGCATCCACACAAGTAGTTGCACAAAAACGACTTTGTCAATGTCAAAAATGAAAGAAATAAAAGTCACTTCAGATAAATAACTAAAAACGAAAAGCATTCATGCATATAAGGAGACTAGCTCCATGTTTGTGATTGAAAATAGGATCACTGAAACTGAGTCTCCAAATAATGCCCTCAAGAAGACGAAGCAAGTCGTCAATCAAGCGACTTAGCAGAATAAGAGCTTCAAAAAATCAAGAGCTCCAGCTACCATCCTTCTACCCAGAAAAGAAGGCACAAGAAAGTAATAAGTCTCCAAACATCGCTCTCCCTCAAGAAAGAAGAGTGAGTTGTCAACAGAAGCTTCCAGAAGCCAAAGCTCCAATCATCACCCAATAAAAGAGGGCACAATCATCAAGACATCATAAAATAAAAGCCGACGGAAAGGCTTAGTCATCTCCAAGAGGATCCTTGTCTACTCCAGAGGCAACACAAAAATTACCCCATGGCTCAGCACCGCCATCACATGAGTCATCGAGCACACTCACCCAAAGTCTCCTCCACACTCCCCAATGGAGAATAAAGGCTTCAAGAGCCCATCATCATTAACAGTCAAAAGAGTCCAAACCATCAAGGGCTCAACAAAAAGAAAGAAGAGAAAAGAAGAGAAAAGAAAACCCTTGCATCCCCAGCGGATGTCCAAAAAGGCCATGACAGAGAGGGCCGAATAAAAATCCTCAAGTAAATCTCCAAAAAAATCTACAAAAAAGAATCAGAAATTCCCATTCTCCGAGTAGAATAAGAGCTTTACAAGGTCAGCTCACATCAACATTAACCAAGGAGCCAGGACTCCATCCCAGAAAAAATCAGATCCCCAGGAAGTCAACTAATTCCCTGGTGGATCACTAAAGAAAGAAAATTTCATCCCTAGTGGACCTCCCAAAAAAAAAAAGAAGGGAAAAAGCCAGCGTAATAAAAAGAGACTAAAAAGTAAAAAGGCTTACGCATTATCCCGAAAAATCCAAATTTCAAATCGCGATAAAAAAGAGGTAAATCGCGGAAAAAGGCGAAATCAAATGAAAATCCTTGCTCCCTAAGTGGGTCACCTCAGGAAAAGAAAGAATAAAAAAAGGAATTGGAAATTCCATTCCTTCGACAAATAAGAGCACCGCAAAAGCCAGCTCGCACCCACATCAATTAAGGAGTCAAAACTCCATTCCCTCAGGGGGTAAATCAAAATCAGATCCCCGGGAAGGCAATCAATTCCCCGGTGGATCACCAAAAAGAGAAAAATCATCTCCAGTGAGCCTACGACAAAGGCAAATTCCAGACTCACATCCTTAGAAGAGTCATTTGCCTAGGCGTAGGCAAGATCTGGCGAGCGAGAGCCAATTTTCCCAGAAAGGGACATCAGCCTAGTCAGAGGCAAAACAAATGCAGCCAAAAGTCTTCACTTCCAATGAAGCATCTGCCTACTCAGAGGCATTACCAGAAACTCAATAGAGCAGCTGCCTACTCAGAGGCACCATCAAAATCAACAAATTTCTCAATGGATATCCGCCTACTCAAGAGGTGTCACCAAGATCAACAAATCCCTAGAGAATTTCTGCCTACCTAAGAGGCACTCATCAAAAATCCCCGACAACCGGCGAAGTCGGATGACAAATACCAAATGATCAAAAAACACAAAGAATCCCTAGCAACCAACCAAGCTGGATGAACACCAACAAAATCCACGGCGCATGATCAGAATCAGTAAGCCGCCACCACAGCCAAAGGATCAGCTACCGCAAGATGGAGCATCCGGAGGCTAAACACCAGATGGGGGTGTGTACTCATCGGGCCTTATAGAAGGGGGCTTACCAGACGGGGGTTCATACTCGTCAAACACCAGATGAGGGTGTGTACTCATCAGGCCTTACAAAAGGGGGCTTACCGGGCGAGGGTTCATACTCGTCAAACCAGATGGGGGTTCGTACTCATCAGCCGAAGGGGTCAGCTACCGCGTCAAAGGAGCATCCCAGAAGCGCACAACACAACATTTCCCCAGAAGATCATCCGCCGCAAAAACGGAGCATCTGAAGGGCAACCGGGCAAGAGGGTCAACTCCTTTACCCTCCAGTCGATCACCTTGGCACAAAAGGCCAGCAGTCGACTGGTCGGGTAAAGGGGGGGCAGCTGTAGACCCCAAATCTTGCTCGGCCTCCAAATAAAGATCAGAAGGCCTCCTATTCGAAGATGGACGAAGCCTAACAAGCCACTAGGAGAGACTATTAGGCCCCATACTAGGATAAGAGGGAGTTTCTGTACGAAAAAATAAGTTTTCTCGCTTTGTTGGGACGAGACCGCCCTCTGGATTTCCCAGACCGCCGTCTCGCCTCATGCAAGTGGCGAGACCGCCGTCTCGCTTGACGAGACGGCGGTCTCGCCACCTGCGAAGGGCGAGACGCCGGTCTCGTTTCCCCAGACGGCGGTCTCGCCGCGCTTGGCAGGTCGAGACGGCGGTCTCGCCACCTGACAGCGCGAAAACCTATAAATAGGGGTCCTCCCCCCCTCATTTCCACACACCTCAAGCATTAGCTCTGCCTTCTCTCTAAAAACTTCTCTCTAGAATCCCTCCGACGCATTTCCGGAGTTTCTGAGTATCTTTGAGAGCATTTTTCGGCGCCCAGAAGAGTTTCCGGCGTCTTGTAGAGTGAAGGGCTACCAAAAAGCACCCATTTATTTTAAAGAAATATAAAACAAAGCTTGCTTCGGAGGTTTAATTTCTCCCTCTCTACTTTTACTGCTTTAGTTTAAATTATGCAATAGATTAGGGTCATGTAGTCATAACTTTAATTTCCACACAATAAAAAGGGCAAAAAGCATATTTTCCGGTTTATTTATTAATAATAAAAGTTGGCCTATCATAGGGAACCCGAAAGGGGCGTAGTAAAGGAACTAATACTTCCTTTACAACGTAACTAACTCCCTTACCCAACTCTGGTTCTAATGACCAAAGTTGGTTTTCGAAAACCAACGTCTTTTTAAAACCTTTTCCGATGTTTCTGGTAAAAACGTCGGTGGCGACTCCACAGAACCTTACAAAAAGAATAAGTCTTTGGGTTAGCCCGGTTATCGGACAACCCAAGGACACCTTTCGAAAACCTCGCCCCTAGGTTAGCCCGGTTATCGGACAACCTAAAGGCGTTGTAACCACCCATAAAAAACGCGAAAAAACAAAAGGGTCGAAACCATCGCGTCGCTCCGACCGCCATCTCTTTTTGACTGCGGCGACATCTATCTTTTACCGCATTATTTAAATTACGCAATAGACATTAGGGCCATGTAGTCGTAATCTTTAAATTTCGCAAAATAAAAGGGCAAAAGCGTATTTTTCTGGTTTATTTATTAACAGAAAAGCTGGCCTGTCATAGGGAACCCGAAAGGGGCGTCGTAAAGGAACTAACACTTCCTTTACGCGTAACTAACTCCCTTACTCAACTCTGGTTCTAATGACCAAAGTTGGTTTTTCGAAAACCAACGCCTTTTAAACTCCTTTTCCGATGTTTCCGGTAAAAACATCGGTGGTGTCGCCGCCTCCCCAAAGAGGGGGCGCGGTCGGAGCGACGCGATGGTTTTTTCGACTCTCTTGATTTTCACGTTTTATGGGTGGTTACAACGTCCTTAAGTTGTCCGATAACCGGGCTAGCCTAGAGACGAGGTTTTCGAAAAGTGTTCTTGGGTTGTCCGATAACCAGGCTAACCCAAGAACGGGTTTTTTGAAGGGTTCGTGGAGTCGCCACTGATATTTTTACCATAAACATCGGAAAAGGGGTTAAAAAGGCGTTGGTTTTCGAAAACCAACTTTGGTCATTAGAACCAGAGTTGGGTAAGGGAGTTAGTTACGTGTAAAGGAAGTATTAGTTCCTTTACGACGCCCCTTTCGGGTTCCCTATGATAGGCTGGCTAGCTTGAATAAATAATTAAACTAGAAAATTGCGCTTTTACCCTTTTATTATGCGGTATTTAAATTTATGACTACATGGCCCTAGCTTCTATAGCGTAATTTAAATGGAAGCAGTAAAAATAGAAAAGGGAGAATGTGCACCTCCAAAGCAAGCTTTATATATTAAAGAGCGGGTGTTTTTTGGCAACCCTTCACTCTACAACTCTCAGAAACTCCGGTAATGCCTCGGAGGGATTCTAAAGAAGATTTTGAACTCTCAAAGACACTCAGAAACTCCGGAAATGCCTCGGAGGGATTCTTAGAGAGAGAAAGTTCTAGAGAGAAGGGAGAGCTCCTGTTTTTCTGTGTGGAAATGAGGGGGAGGAAACCCCTATTTATAGTTTTTCGCGCCTGACAGGTCGAGACCGCCGTCTCCTCTGACAGGGTCGAGACCGCCGTCTGGAAAGTCTAGACCGCCGTCTCGTTCGAGGCAGAGGGTCGAGACCGCCGTCTGGAAAATCCAGACCGCCGTCTCGACTTGGCAAGAATCGAGACCGCCGTCTCGAATTTGCGAGTGACGAGACCACCGTCTGGATAATCGAGACGGCGGTCTCGTCCTGTCGCTGAGACGAGACGGCAGTCTGGTATTTCCAGACGGCGGTCTCGTCCCTTCAGGGCGAAAAACTTTATTTTTCGGGCCAAAAAACCTTCCTATCTTGGTACGGGGGCCTAATAGTCTCTCCTAATGACTTGTTAAGCTTTGACCGTCTTCAAATAGGACGCTTTCTGACTTTATTCTGAGGCCGGGCAAGATTTGGGGTCTACAGCTGCCCCCCCTTTACCCGACCAGTCGACTGCTTGGCCTTTTGTGCCGAGGTGATCGACTGGAGGGTAAAGGAGTTGACCCTCTTGCCCGGTTGCCCTCAGATGTTCCGTCTTTGCGGCGGATGATCCTCTGGGGAGGTGTTGTGTTGTGCGCTTCTGGGATGCTCCTCCGACACGGTAGCTGACCCCTTCGGCTGATGAGTACGGACCCCCATCTGGTTTGACGAGTATGAACCCTCACCTGGTAAGCCCCCTTCTGTAAGGCCTGATGAGTACACACCCCCATCTGGTGTTTGACGAGTATGAACCCCCGTCTGGTAAGCCCCCTTTTGTAAGGCCCGATGAGTACGCACCCCCATCTGGTGTTTGACGAGTATGAACCCCCGTCTGGTAAGCCCCCTTTTGTAAGGCCCGATGAGTACGCACCCCCATCTGGTGTTTAGCCTCCGGATGCTCCATCTTGCGGTAGCTGATCCTTTGGTTGACGAGTACGAACCCTCGTCCGGTTTGGTGCCTCTGGATGTCCTTTCTTGCGGTAGCTGATCCTTTGGCGATGGTGGCGGCTTACTGATTCTGATCATGCGCCGCTTTCACTGGGGAGTGATTTCTGTGTTTGTGGTTTGGACCTTTCTGGAATGGTCATCCGGGTTGCCGGAAATCTGGTTTGCTGTTCATCCAGCTCCATTGGTTGCTGGGATTTTTGATTGATTTTTTTTGTGGTAATCATCCGACTTCTTGCTGGTTGGTCGGGTTATCATTCCTTGTGTTCGACTCTTGGGTAGTCGATTTTGGTGATGGCTTAATCCTGCCTTTTTCTCGCGATTTTGGATTTTTGGCTTTTTCCTGAGCGTATGCCTTTTCTCTTTTAAGCTTTTGCTAACTTTTGGAAAGGATGGCAAAAAGGTTAGCGAAGTTGTATCGGGATTCTTTTTTATTATTTTTAGGAATGCAGGTATGAATGCTTTTTGATCCTTTATTTGTTTGTTTTGCTTTTGACAAAGTTTTTTTTTTGTGCAACTACTTGTGCGTGTGGATACTTTTTATGCAATTTGTTTTAGTTGAGGACATCTAGAAAGTGACCGGTGCTTCCTTCTTTTTGTTCTCTCGTGATTATTCTTTTTGTATTTTTTTGTTTAACCCTGTTTTTTGCCTAGACCGCCCTTTGCGGGTTTTCGATCTAGCGGGTTTTGATTCTTATCTGAGATGTTTGATGGGCTTACGCCTTATCTTTTGCCTAGACCGCCCTTTGCGGGTTTTCGATCTAGCAGGCTACCTTGTACATTTTACTTGGGACGGCCCTGGTTGGTGACGTTCGTCTTTTGTTTTTATGCTTTCTTGAATTGCTTGTTTTATGTATGCTCATATTTCGTTAATACAGAGGCATTTATACAAGTAGGTAAAGAGAAAAGAAAGACAATTTTATTGATATAAACAAATGGTTTATTTTTACATGGGGGGTTTACAATAGAATTTGTAAGCATGGCTGGACAAGGTTGGCTAAACTGTATGAGGGTACCACAATCATGTCTGTGACCTCTGTTTCCCCATTTTTCCTGGTCCCTTCAGTTGAGATGCTCGAATCCGGAGTGAAGACTATGCGACGTCTGCTTACTATTGTGGAGGTGTTACCTTAGTCGCCTTTTGCGGTTTTCGGCTAAAGTAATCATTGCTCTTTTCTTCTTTTTTTTTTTTTTTGCCTAGGACGTGTCCTAGCGAGGAATATAGACCCTATCTTTTGCCCAGGACGCTCTTTGCGAGTTTTCATCCTGACGGGTCATGAGCAATGTCTTTTAGGCGTAGTATTTTTTCACCGCATCTGAGTTGACAGGATATCGGAGCTCTTCTCCATCCATATTGGTGAGAATAAGGGCTCCCCCTGAGAAGGCTTGCTTGATCACAAAGGGTCCTTCGTAGTTTGCTGTCCATTTCCCGATTTTGTCTTTCTGGGCTGGGAGCAGCTTTTTCACTACTAGATCTCCTTCTTGGAAGGTGCGGGGATTGACCTTCTTGTCGTAGGCTTTCTTGATTTTCCGTTGATAAGCTTGTCCCCGGCATATGGCGTCCAGCCGTCTTTCTTCGATTAGGTTCAATTGATCATACCGGTTCTGGACCCATTCAGCTTCTGTCAATTTGGCTTCCATGACAACTCGCAGAGAGGGTATCTCGACCTCTACTGGTAGTACGGCCTCCATTCCGTATACGAGGGAAAACGGGGTAGTACCCGTGGAGGTTCGTACCGACGTTCGGTAACCATGCAAGGCAAAAGGAAGCATTTCGTGCCAATCTTTATAGGTGACCACCATTTTCTGAATGATTTTCTTGATATTTTTATTGGCTGCTTCTACTGCACCGTTCATCTTTGGTCGGTATGGAGAGGAATTGTGGTGCTGGATTTTGAAGTCTTGGCATAATTCCTCCATCATCTTATTGTTGAGGTTGGTCCCATTATCAGTAATGATCTTATGAGGGATGTCGTACCGACATATTATGTTTTTCTTGATGAAGGTGGTCACCACTTTTCGGGTTACGTGTGCGTATGATGCCGCCTCAACCCATTTGGTGAAATAGTCGATTGCCACCAATATGAAGCGATGGCCGTTAGATGCTTTAGGTTCAATAGGTCCGATGACGTCCATGCCCCACATAGAAAATGGCCATGGTGTAGCCAGGTTGCTGAGAGGTGCGGGCGGCACATGAATGTTATCGGCGTATACTTGGCACTTATGACATTTCTTGGCATATTGGTGACAATCAGCTTCCATCGTGGACCAATAGTACCCTGCCCTGAGGATCTTCTTTGTCATGACATGCCCGGGTGCGTGGGTTCCAAAAGTCCCCTTGTGGATTTCTTTTATCAGTGTTTGGGCTTCTTCTGGGTCCACACATCTTAAGAGGGTGGAATCGGGGCTCTTTTTGTAGAGGGTTCCTTCAATCAACGTGAACCCTATGGCCCTTTTGCGAATGGTTCGCTTATCATTGTCACTGATTCCTTCGGGATATTCGCCCTTCATGAGGTATCGCTTAATGTCGTGGTACCAGGGGTTTTGATCGCGCTTGTCATTTACTGCCATGCAGAAAGCTTGTTTATCATGCAGTTTGACTTGAATGATTGGCATCTCATGTTCTTGGTTCAGGGCAAACATGGATGATAAAGTGGCGAGGGCATCGGCAATTTGGTTGTCTTCCCGAGGGATGTATTGGAAAGTGACGCTTTCCATTCTTGAGACCAACTCTCGGATGTATTCTAGATATGGGATTAATTTGGCGTTTCGGGTTTCCCATTCACCCTTAAGTTGGTAGATGACAAGGGATGAATCACCGAATATTTTGAGCTTAGTGACCCCATGATCTAAAGCCGCTCGGATTCCTAGCGCACATGCCTCATATTCAGCCATGTTGTTGGTGCAATCGAAATTAAGCCTAGCTGTTACAGGGATGTGTTTCTTTTCGGGGGATATCAAAACAGCTCCTACCCCATGTCCAAGCATGTTGGAAGCCCCATCGAAGAACATGGTCCACATCTCTTCTTTGGTCTCTTCGTGTTCGATGTGCATAATGTGCTCATCGGGGAAGTCATCCTGTAGAGATTGGTATTCATCTGTGGATCCATGAGCTAGATAATCCGCTAGGGGACTTCCTTTAATAGCTTTATGGGTGACGTGGATAATGTCAAATTCTGAGAGGAGAACTTGCCACCTAGCTATTCTTCCGGTCAAGATGGGCTTCTCGAAGAGGTATTTGATTGGGTCCATTTTGGAGACCAACCATGTTGTATGTCGAGCCATGTACTGCCTGAGACGTTGAGTGACCCACACCAATGCGCAACATGTTTTTTCGAATGGTGTATAACGGGTTTCATAATCTGAGAATTTTTTACTGAGATAGTAAATGGCTCGTTCCCTTTTTCCGGTTTCATCGTGTTGGCCGAGCACGCATCCCATGGATTCCTCGAGGATTGACAAATATAAGATCAGAGGTCTCCCTTCAACGGGTGGTACCAGTACTGGTGGATTGGTTAAACAGGTTTTGATTTTATCAAACGCCTGTTGGCATTCTTCGTTCCACACCGTTGGCTGATTCTTGCGCAACAATTTAAAGATGGGGATGCATTTATCTGTTAACTGTGCGATGAAACGGGCAATGTAGTTTATCCGGCCTAGAAAACCTCTGACCTCCTTTTCTGTGCTTGGTGGGGGCATTTCCAAAATCGCCTTTGTTTTGTCGGGGTCCACCTCGATACCTCTTTCACTGACAATGAACCCTAGGAGTTTTCTTGATCGTACTCCGAAAGTACACTTTGCCGGGTTTAGCTTAAGTTGATACTTCCGAAGCCGATCGAAGAGTTTTCGGAGATATTGAATGTGGTTCATTTCATTTCTGGACTTGGCTATCATGTCGTCCACATATACTTCTATTTCCTTGTGGATCATGTCGTGGAATAGTGTGACCATAGCCCTTTGATATGTTGCCCCCGCATTTTTGAGTCCGAAAGGCATTACACGATAACAAAAAGTGCCTCATGGTGTAATGAAGGAGGTTTTTTCTCTATCCTCAACGGCCAATTTGATTTGGTTGTACCCCGCATACCCGTCCATGAAGGAATACAACGTGTTGGTAGCGGTATGGTCTACCAGTGTATCTATGTGGGGTAAGGGAAAGTTGTCCTTTGGACTTGCTCGATTGAGGTCCCTGTAATCCACGCAGACCCTGACCTTCCCGGTCTTTTTGATGACGGGTACTATGTTGGCTAACCACTCTGGGTATTTGGAGACCACCAAGAAGTTGGCATCTAGTTGCCTTTGCACCTCCTCCTTTATCATTAAGGACCAGTCGGGTTTAATTCTCCTGAGCTTTTGCTTTACAGGTCGGAACCCTTCTTTTAGTGGCAACCTGTGTTCCACTATACTCGTGTCAAGCCCAGGCATGTCATGATATGACCAAGCAAATACATCCACATATTCCCTCAGAAGCTGTATCAATTTCTTTTTCATGCCACTTTCCATTTGGGTGTCGATGTTCACCTTCTTCTCCTCATCCTCTTTTCCCAAATTGACAGTTTCTATTTCCTCCTGATGCGGTTGTATGATGCGTATTTCCTTTTCCAGCATCCTTTGCATGTCCGGAGAAATGGTCTCCTGCTCACTGTCGGACTCAATCCATTCATCTTCCGTTTCCAGAGTCCGCAGAGATTCATCAATCATAGACATGATGCGTTTTGGGTTCTGCTTTAGTTATAGATTTCATTATTCTTTTTATTTTGAAAGAATAATAAATAGAAGAGGGAAAAGAATGAATATGACAAAAATGCCTCGTATATTAATGAGAATGAGAATGTATGTACAAGCCCTTTTAATCAAAATTCCTGCGGCCACGGGCGGGGACCGTAGAAGGTATAGAGAAAAGCTTAAAAAAAAGAAAAGACCCTAGGGCTGATCCTCCCAATCCTCCCTCTCTGCTATTCTGGTTTTGACAGAGGGTTGTCGTCCGTGCTGGAAGCAGAGGCGTCAAAAGTTATCCAACCAGTGTCGATTAATTCTTGGACCTTATATTTCAAGGTCAAGCAGTTGTCGGTTGAATGCCCTGGTGCATCCGAGTGGTAACTACATTTTTCATTGGGCTTGTACCACTCGGGATAGGGAGGCTCTAGCTGCTTCTTGGGAGGGACGCGGGCCAGGAGGCTGGCTTCCAACAGTTGGGGCAGCAGCTTTGCATAGGAGGTGGGGATAGGCGTGAACTTCCTCTCCTTTTTTCGTGGCTGCCGCTCTGTCTGAGGGGTGGAAGAAGGAGTTGCGAAATTGATGGCGTGTACAGCTTCTTCCTTCTTCTTGAAGGGTTTCTTGAATGATGTGCTGGAAGAAGAAGGTCGCGCTATTTTGCCACTCCTCAGCCCTTGCTCCACTCTTTCTCCCACAATGACTATGTCCGAGAAGAGGTTGGAGGTACTGGCTATCGCCTTATCGTAGTATGCTCCGGTCAGTGAGTCTATGAACATAGCCACTGTTTCTTTGTCTGTGAATGGGGGCTCTATCTGGGCTGCCATTTCCCTCCATCTTTGGGCATACGCTTTAAAGGGCTCGTCGTTCCTCTTGCTCAGCGCTCTAAGATCTGACCTGTCGGGTGTCAGATCGATGTTATAACGGTAACGACGAAGAAAAGCGTCTGCCAGCTGCTTCCAGTTCTGGACCTGCCCTCTCTCCAACTGCATGTACTAGTTGAGAGTTGTGTCCGCCAGACTCTCCTGAAAGCAATGGATCAGGAGTTTCTCGTTGTTAGCATGGGCGGCCATCTTACGACAATACATCGTAAGATGGTTCTTGGGGCAGGTCATCCCGGCGTACTTGGGGAAATCCGGGATTTTGAATTTGGGAGGGAAGCGGATGTCCTTCACGAGGCACATGTCATCCACTTCCTTGACGTCGAAGTTATGCCCTTCGACCGCCTTCAGCCTCTCCTCCAGGGCGGAGAGTTGTTGTTTGGATACTTCTGGGGTAAGGATGCGAACAGTCTTAACATCCTTATCGCCATAGAAGTGTTCTTCCTCCTCCTCCTCCTTGTGAGGAGGAATATGCTCAGCTTGGCCTTCGCCGCCCTTGCTCTGGCCTTGGCGTATGACCTCCATCAGTTGGGCTACCTGCTCCCGGAGGGTGTCGACTTCCGCAGAAAGTTTTCGGTTCTGCTCTTCTAATTTTTCCATCGCCTTGGCTTTTTGTGCACGAGTACGAGTGGGGAGAGGACCAGCCACTTTCTAGAATGTCCAAGAAGTTTTATTAATGCATGTGAAGTGCTTTAAGCTATCATGAGTATGCTTATGTATGAGAGGTTTTATTTAAATGATGCTGAATGCGCTCCCATTTTTATTTTCTCTCTTTGGTTTTTCTTTACTCATGATATGATGTAATATGGATGAGTTGACTTTGTCAGAAGTTGTGTTTATTCATTTTTTTTATTTATTTGATGTTTTATTTTATAGCCTTTTATCTCTTCTGTCGGAACTGCGTGGCTACTTAGCTTACAAAGAACCTGAAACCAGGCTAGCTAAAAGGCAGACTGTCCGAGATAAAATATGGCTTTATGTGAAAGAATATTTAACATCCCTTATCTCTTCTGTCGGAACTGCGTGGCTACTTAGCTTACAAAGAACCTGAAACCAGGCTAGCTAAAAGGCAGACTGTCCGAGATAAGGGTGTTTATTTGAAAATATTTTTTGTGATTTTGTTCTGTTGTTTGTTTATGCTATGCAACATACAAATGCAACAAACATATGCACACACAATTCGATCATCCCCGAACAGGCGAGATTTCGTTTTTATCACGAGGTAGGGTTTTCCTGCAGAAAAAGTGCATTGGTCAGGGTAGGTTCTAACTGTTCTCACCAGGCTAAGGCCCCCAAGGTGCCCCCATTATAGGGTCCCCACTCTCCAGCCGTCCAACCATGCTCAGCACTAAGGCCAGAGTCGGTCTTGTTGCCAAAAGAGGAAGGTTATCACCTTGAGTGGTGGTTTCCGATCACACTGGTGGGCACAAGGCCCTAACTGCAGCGAACCGTACCTGCCACCCACTCCCTATGGTTATCTCACTTGCCCCCGGGTATAGGAGGAACTGTAGTGTGCAAGGGTTTTGTGTGCAGTTTATATTTCAATCAATTGCGTAAGTATAAACAAACAAAAATTATTTGAAAGCCAAACAATAAAGCATGTTATAATACAAGGTAGGGTAAAAGCGCTATTTTCTTGGTTTAATTATTCTTAAGTCAGCCCATCATTAAATGGGATCAACTCTCTAGGCTTCCCTAGTGAAGTCGCCATCTGTCGCCGCCTCCCCAAAGAGGGGGCGCGGTCAGAGCGACGCGATGGTTTTTTCGACTCTCTTGATTTTCGCGTTTTATGGGTGGTTACAACGTCCTTAAGTTGTCCGATAACCGGGCTAGCCTAGAGACGAGGTTTTCGAAAAGTGTTCTTGGGTTGTCCGATAACCGGGCTAACCCAAGAACGGGTTTTTTGAAGGGTTTGTGGAGTCACCACCGATATTTTTACCATAAACATCGGAAAAGGGGTTAAAAAGGCGTTGGTTTTCGAAAACCAACTTTGGTCATTAGAACCAGAGTTGGGTAAGGGAGTTAGTTACGTGTAAAGGAAGTATTATTTCCTTTACGACGCCCCTTTCGGGTTCCCTATGATAGGCTGGCTAGCTTGAATAAATAATTAAACTAGAAAATTGCGCTTTTACCCTTTTATTATGCGGTATTTAAATTTATGACTACATGGCCCTAGCTTCTATAGCGTAATTTAAATGGAAGCGGTAAAAATAGAAAAGGGAGAATGTGCACCTCCAAAGCAAGCTTTATATATTAAAGAGCGGGTGCTTTTTGGCAACCCTTCACTCTACAACTCTCAGAAACTCCGGTAATGCCTCGGAGGGATTCTAAAGAAGATTTCGAACGCTCAAAACTCTCCTAAAGACACTCAGAAACTCCGGAAATGCCTCGGAGGGATTCTTAGAGAGAGAAAGTTCTAGAGAGAAGGGAGAGCTCCTGTTTTTCTGTGTGGAAATGAGGGGGAGGAAACCCCTATTTATAGTTTTTCGCGCCTGACAGGTCGAGACCGCCGTCTCCTCTGACAGGGTCGAGACTGCCGTCTGGAAAGTCCAGACCGCCGTCTCGTTCGAGGCAGAGGGTCGAGACCGCAGTCTGGAAAATCCAGACCGCCGTCTCGACTTGGCAGGAATCAAGACCGCCGTCTGGAAAATCCAAACCGCCGTCTCGAATTTGCGAGTGACGAGACCGCCGTCTGGATAATCGAGACGGCGGTCTCGTCCTGTCGCTGAGACGAGACGGCGGTCTGGTATTTCCAGACGGCGGTCTCATCCCTTCAGGGCGAGAAACTTTATTTTTCGGGCCAAAAAACCTTCCTATCTTGGTACGGGGGCCTAATAGTCTCTCCTAATGACTTGTTAAGCTTTGGTCGTCTTCAAATAGGACACTTTCTGACTTTATTCTGAGGCCGGGCAAGATTTGGGGTCTACAGGTGGCGACTCCAGAGAACCCTCAAAAACTATCTCTTGGATTAGCCTGGTTATCGGACAATCCAAGAGCGCCCTTTCGAAAATCTCGCCCTTAAGTTCAGCCCAGTTATTGAATAACCTAAAGGCGTTGTAACTACCAATAAAAAACGCGAAAAACAAGAGAGTCAAAAACCATCGCATCGCTCCGACCGCCCTCGTTTTGACGGCAGCGACAATTCCACTACAGCCTTTCAAGCTCAATTTTTTTTTCTAGTAGTTTTGTGTTGGGGAATTTTTGTAACAAAAAAATTCCACTACACTCTTTCAAACTCATTTGTTTATTTTCCTATTTGTTTTGAGTAATGTTTTTACATTTTAGGATTTTAGTTTTTGCAGTAACACCGGTAAGAAATTCGGACAATTTTTTGTGTTGGGGAATTTTTTTTTTCTAGGAGTTTCTCTGGGAAATTTTTTTAGTAGAAAAACTCCACTGTGGTGTTTCAAGCTCATTTTTTTTATTCTTCTATATGTTTTGAGTAATATTCTTGTTTTTTAGGAATTTAGTTTTCGTAATTACTCCAGTTAGAAATTTCTATAATTTTTTTGTGTTGGGGATACTTTTATTTCATAATAAAATTCCACTACACTCTTTCAAGTAGTTTTGGGTAATATTGTAACATTTTTCAAATTTAGTTTTGTAGCTACCCCATTGAGAAATTTATATAATTTTTTTTGTTGGGGAAAATTCTTAGTAATAAAATTCCACTGCACTCTTTTAGGCTCGATAATTTACTTGTTTTCTTTGTAGTAATAATTTTACATTTTTGGAACTTAATTTTTGTAGTTACACCAGCAAGAAATTTCTGCAATTTTTTTGTGCTGGGTAAAGACATTCCACTACAACCTTTCAAGCTTAATTTTATATTTTTCTTGTAGTTTTGTGTTGAGAAATTTTTGTAACAAAAAAATTCCACTACACTCTTTCAAGCTCATTTGTTTATTTTCCTTATTTATTGAGTAATGTTTTTACATTTTAGGATTTTAGTTTTTGCAGTCACACCGGTAAGAAATTCGTACAATTTTTTGTGTCGGCGAATTGTGTTTTTTTTCTTGGAGTTTCTGTGGGAAATATTTTTAGTAAAAAAATTCCACTGTGGTGTTTCAAACTCATTTTTTTTATTCTTCTATTTGTTTTGAGTAATATTCTTGTTTTTTAGGAATTTAGTTTTCGTAATTACTCTAGTTAGAAATTTCTACAATTTTTTTGTGTTGGGGAAAATTCTTAGTAAAAAAACTCCACTACACTCTTTTTGGCTCTATAATTTATTTGCTTTCTTTGTAGTAATAATTTTACATTTTTGGAACTCAGTTTTTGTAATTATGCCAGCAAGAAATTTCTGTAATTTTTTTGTGCTGGGTAAAGACCTTACACTACTGCCTTTCAAGCTCAATTTTTTATTTTTCTAGTAGTTTTGTATTGGGAAATTTTTGTAACAAAAAAAAATCCACTACACTCTTTCAAGCTCATTTGTTTATTTTCCTTTTTTTTAGTAATGTTTTTAAATTCTAGGATTTTAGTTTTCATAGTCACACCGATAAGAAATTTGTACAATTTTTTGTGTCGAGGAATTTTTTTTTTCTAGGAGTTTTTCTGGGAAACTTTTTTAGTAAAAAAATTTCATTGTGATGTTTCAAGCTCATTTTTCTTATTCTTCTATTTGTTTTGAGTAATATTCTTACATTTTAGGAATTTAGTTTTCGTAATTACTCCAGTTAGAAATTTCTACAATTTTTTTGGGTTGGTGATATTTTTTTTTTCATAAAAAAATTTCACTGCACTCTTTCAAGTAGTTTTGGGTAATATTATAACATTTTTTGAATTTAGTTTCGTAGTTACCCCATTGAGAAATTCAAACAATTTTTTGTGTTGGGTTAAATTCTTAGTAAAAAAATTACACTGCACTCTTTTAGGCTCTATAATTTATTTGCTTTCTTTGTAGTAATAATTTTACATTTTTGGAACTCAGTTTTTGTAGTTACACCAGCAAAAAAAATTTTGCAAATTTTTTGTGTTGGGTAAAGACATTTCACTACAGTCTTTCAAACTCAATTTTTTATTTTTCTAGTAGTTTTGTTTTGGGGAATTTTTGTAACAAAGAAATTCCACTAATCTCTTTCAATCTCATTTGTTAATTTCCTTTTTTTTAGTAATAGTTTTTCATTTTAGGATTTTAGTTTTAGAAGGTCCACAGTTAAGAAATTCGTACAATTTTTGTGTCGATGATTTTTTTTTTTCTAGGATTTTCTCTGAGAAATTTTTTTAGTAAAAAAATTCCACTGTGGTGTTTCAAGCTCATTTTTTTATTCTTCTATATGTTTTGAGTAATATTCTTGTTTTTAGGAATTTAGTTTTCGTAATTACTCCAGTTAGAAATTTCTTCAACTTTTTTTGTGTTCGGGATATTTTTTATTTCATAAAACAATTTCACTGCACCCTTTCAAGTAGTTTTGGGTAATATTGTAACATTTTTCGAATTTAGTTTTGTAGTTACCCCATTGCAAAATTTATACAATTTTCTGTGTTGAAAAAAATTCTTAGTAAAAACTTTCCACTGCACTCTTTTAGGCTCTATAATTTATTTGTTTTCTTTGTAGTAATAATTTTACATTTTTGAAACTCAGTTTTTGTAGTTATACCAGGAAGAAATTTCTGCAATTTTTTTGTGTTGGGTAAAGACATTCCACTACGGCCTTTCAAGATCAATTTTTTATTTTTCTAGTAGTTTTGTTTTGGGGAATTTTTCTAACAAAAAAATTTCACTACACTCTTTTAAGCTCATTTGTTTATTTTCCTATTTATTTTGAGTAATGTTATTACCTTTAAGGATTTAAGTTTTCGCAGTCACACCGGTAAGAAATTCGTACAATTTTTTGTGTCGGAGAATTTTGTTTTTTTTCTAGAAGTTTCTTTGGGAAATTTTTTTAGTAAAAAAATTTCACTGTGCTGTTTCAACCTCATTTTTTTTTATTCTTCTATTTGTTTTGAGTAATATTCTTGCTTTTTAGGAATTTAGTTTTCGTAATTACTCCTGTTAGAAATTTCTACAATTTTTTTTTGTGTTGGGGATATATTTTTTTCATAAAAAAATTTCATAGCACTCTTTCAAGTAGTTTTGGGTAATATTGTAACATTTTTCTAATTTAGTTTGGTAGTTACCCCATTGAGAAATTAATATAATTTTTTGTGTTGGGGAAAATTCTTAGTAAAAAATTCCTCTGCACTCTTTTAGGCTCTATAATTTATTTGCTTTCTTTGTATTAATAGTTTTACATATTTGGAACTCTGTTTTTGTAGTTACACTAGGAAGAAATTTCTGCAATTTTTTTGTGTTGGGTAAAGACCTTCGACTACAGCCTTTCAAGCTCAAATTTTTATTTTTCTTGTAGTTTTGTGTTGGGGAATTTTTGTAATAAAAAAATTCCACTACACTCTTTCAAGCTCATTTGTTTATTTTCCTATTTGTTTTGAGTAATGTTTTTACATTTTAGGATTTTAGATTTCGCAGTCACACCGGTAAGAAATTCGTACAATTTTTGGTGTCGGGGAATTTATTTTTTTTTGTAGGAGTTTCTCTGGGAAAGTTTTTTAGTAAAAAAAATCCACTGTGGTGTTTCAAGCTCATTTTTTTATTCTTCTATTTGTTTTGAGTAATATTCTTGCTTTTTAGGAATTTATTTTTCGTAATTACACCAGTTAAAAGTTTCTACAATTTTTTTGTGCTGGGGAAATTTTTTTTAATTAAAATAAATTCCACTGCACTTTTTCAATGAGTTTTGGGTAATATTGTAACATTTTTCGAATTTAGTTTTGTAGTTACCCCATTGAGAAATATATACAATTTTTTGTTTTTGGAAAAATTCTTAGTAAAAAACTTCCACTGCACTCTTTTAGACTCTGTAATTTATTTGTTTTCTTTGTAGTAATAACTTTACATTTTTGGAACCTAGTTTTTGTAGTTACAACAGCAAGAAATTTTTGCAAATTTTTTGTGCTAGGTAAAGACATTCCACTATAGCCTTTCAAGCTCAATTTTTTATTTTTCTAGTAGTTTTGTGTTGGGGAATTTTTGTAATAAAAAAATTTTACTACACTCTTTCAAACTCATTTGTTTATTTTCCTATTTTTTGAAGTAATGTTTTTACAATTAAGGATTTGAGTTTTCGCAGTCACACCAGTAAGAAATTCGTACAATTTTTTGTGTCGAGGAACTGTGTTTTTTTTTTCTAGGAGTGTCTTTGGGAAAAATTGTAGTAAAAAAATTCCACTGTGGTGTTTCAAGCTCATTTTTTTTATTCTTCTATTTGTTTTGAGTAATATTCTTGCTTTTTAAGAATTTAGTTTTCGTAATTACTCCTCTTAGAAATTTCTACAATATTTTTGCGTTGGGGATATTTTTTTTCATAAAAAACTCCACAGGACTCTTTCAAGTAGTTTTGGATAATATTGTAACATTTTTCGAATTTAGTTTCGTAGTTATCCCATTGAGATATTAATACAAGTTTTTGTGTTGGGAAAATTTCTTAGTAAAAAATTCATCTGCACTCTTTTAGGCTCTATAATTTATTTGTTTTCTTTGTATTAATAGTTTTACATTTTTGGAACTCAGTTTTTGTAGTTACACCAGGAAGAAATTTCTGTAATTTTTTTGTGCTAGGTAAAGACCTTTCACTACAGCCTTTCAAGCTCAATTTTTTATATTTCTAGTAGTTTTGTGTTGGAGAATTTTTGTAATAAAAAAAATTTCACTACACTCTTTCAAGCTTATTTGTTTATTCTCCTATTTGTTTTGAGTAATGTTTTTACACTTTAGGATTTTAGTTTTTGTAGTCATACCGGTAAGAAATTCGTACAATTTTTGGTGTCTGGGAATTTTTTTTTTTTTAGGAATTTCTCTAGGAAATTTTTTTTGTAAAAAAAATCCATTGTGGTGTTTCAAGCTCATTTTTTTAATTCTTCTATATGTTTTAAGTAATATTCTATCTTTTTAGCAATTTAGTTTTCGTAATTACGCCAGTTAAAAGTTTCTACAATTTTTTTGTGCTGGGGAAATTTTTTTTTTATTAAAAAAAATTCCACTATATTCTTTCAAGTAGTTTTTGGTAATATTTTATCAAATTTAGTTTTGTAGTTACCCCATTGAGAAATATATACAATTTTTTGTGTTTGGGAAAATTCTTAGTAAAATACTTCCACTGCACTCTTTTAGGCTCTATAATTTATTTGCTTTCTTTATAGTAATAATTTTACATTTTTGGAACCCAGTTTTTGTACTTACACCAGCAAGAAATTTCTGCAAATTTTTTGTGTCTGGGTAAAGACATTCCACTACAGCCTTTCACGATCAATGTTTTATTTTTCTAGTAGTTTTGTGTTGGGGAATTTTTGTAATAAAAAAATCACTACACTCTTTCCAAGCTCATTTGTTTATTTTCCTATTTGTTTGGAGTAATGTTTTTACAATTTAGGATTTGAGTTTTCGCAGTCACACCGGTAAGAAATTCGTACAATTTTTTGTGTCGAGGAACTTTGTTTTTTTTTTTTTCTAGGAGTGTCTCTGGGAAAAAATTGTAGTAAAAATATTCCACTATGGTGTTTCAAGCTCATTTTTTTTATTCTTCTATTTGTTTTGAGTAATATTCTTGCTTTTTAAGAATTTAGTTTTCGTAATTACTCCTGTTAGAAATTTCTACAATATTTTTGTGTTGGGGATATTTTTTATCATAAAAAATTCCACAGCACTCTTTCAAGTAGTTTTGGATAATATTGTAATATTTTTTGAATTTAGTTTCGTAGTTATCCTATTGAGAAATTAATACAAGTTTTTGTGTTGGGAAAAATTCTTAGTAAAAAATTCCTCTGCACTCTTTTAGGCTCTATAATTTATTTGTTTTCTTTGTATTAATAGTTTTATATTTTTAGAACTCAGTTTTTGTAGTTACACCAGGAAGAAATTTCTGCAATTTTTTTGTGTTGGGTAAAGACCTTTCACTACAGTGCTTTCAAGCTCAATTTTTTATTTTTCTAGTAGTTTTGTGTTGGAGAATTTTTGTAATAAAAAACATTCCACTACACTCTTTCAAGCTCATTTGTTTATTTTCCTATTTGTTTTGAGTAATGTTTTTACACTTTAAGATTTTAGTTTTTGCAATCACACTGGTAAGAAATTCGTACAATTTTTTGTGTCGGAAATTTTTTTTTCTAGAAATTTCTCTGGGAAATTTTTTTAGTAAAAAAATTCCACTGTGGTGTTTCAAGCTCATTTTTTTATTCTTCTATATGTTTTAAGTAATATTCTATCTTTTTAGCAATTTAGTTTTCGTAATTACGCCAGTTAAAAGTTTCTACAATTTTTTTGTGCTTGGGAAATTTTTTTTTCATTAAAAAAAATTTCACTACACTCTTTCAAGTAGTTTTAGGTAATATTTTAACATTTTTCAAATTTAGTTTTGTAGTTACCCCATTGAGAAATATATACAATTTTTTGTGTTTGGGAAAATTCTTAGTAAAATACTTCCACTGCACTCTTTTAGGCTCTATAATTTATTTGCTTTCTTTATAGTAATAATTTTACATTTTTGGAACCCAGTTTTTGTACTTACACCAGCAAGAAATTTCTGCAAATTTTTTGTGCTGGGTAAAGACATTCCACTACAGCCTTTCACGATCAATGTTTTATTTTTCTAGTAGTTTTGTGTTGGGGAATTTTTGTAATAAAAAAAAATCACTACACTCTTTCCAGCTCATTTGTTTATTTTCCTATTTGTTTGGAGTAATGTTTTTATAATTTAGGATTTGAGTTTTCGCAGTCACACCGGTAAGAAATTCGTACAATTTTTTGTGTCGAGGAACTTTGTTTTTTTTTTTTTCTAGGAGTGTCTCTGGGAAAAAATTGTAGTAAAAATATTCCACTGTGGTGTTTCAAGCTCATTTTTTTTATTCTTCTATTTGTTTTGAGTAATATTCTTGCTTTTTAAGAATTTAGTTTTCGTAATTACTCCTGTTAGAAATTTCTACAATATTTTTGTGTTGGGGATATTTTTTATCATAAAAAATTCCACAGCACTCTTTCAAGTAGTTTTGGATAATATTGTAACATTTTTTGAATTTAGTTTCGTAGTTATCCTATTGAGAAATTAATACAAGTTTTTGTGTTGGGAAAAATTCTTAGTAAAAAATTCCTCTGCACTCTTTTAGGCTCTATAATTTATTTGTTTTCTTTGTATTAATAGTTTTATATTTTTAGAACTCAGTTTTTGTAGTTACACCAGGAAGAAATTTCTGCAATTTTTTTGTCTTGGGTAAAGACCTTTCACTACAGGCTTTCAAGCTCAATTTTTTATTTTTCTAGTAGTTTTGTGTTGGAGAATTTTTGTAATAAAAAACATTCCACTACACTCTTTCAAGCTCATTTGTTTATTTTCCTATTTGTTTTGAGTAATGTTTTTACACTTTAAGATTTTAGTTTTTGCAATCACACTGGTAAGAAATTCGTACAATTTTTTGTGTCGGAAATTTTTTTTTCTAGAAATTTCTCTGGGAAATTTTTTTAGTAAAAAAATTCCACTGTGGTGTTTCAAGCTCATTTTTTTATTCTTCTATATGTTTTAAGTAATATTCTATCTTTTTAGCAATTTAGTTTTCGTAATTACGCCAGTTAAAAGTTTCTACAATTTTTTTGTCTGGGAAATTTTTTTTTCATTAAAAAAATTTCACTACACTCTTTCAAGTAGTTTTAGGTAATATTTTAACATTTTTCAAATTTAGTTTTGTAGTTACCCCATTGAGAAATATATACAATTTTTTGTGTTTGGGAAAATTCTTAGTAAAATACTTCCACTGCACTCTTTTAGGCTCTATAATTTATTTGCTTTCTTTATAGTAATAATTTTACATTTTTGGAACCCAGTTTTTGTACTTACACCAGCAAGAAATTTCTGCAAATTTTTTGTGCTGGGTAAAGACATTCCACTACAGACCTTTCACGATCAATGTTTTATTTTTCTAGTAGTTTTGTGTTGGGGAATTTTTGTAATAAAAAAAAATCACTACACTCTTTCCAGCTCATTTGTTTATTTTCCTATTTGTTTGGAGTAATGTTTTTATAATTTAGGATTTGAGTTTTCGCAGATCACACCGGTAAGAAATTCGTACAATTTTTTGTGTCGAGGAACTTTGTTTTTTTTTTTCTAGGAGTGTCTCTGGGAAAAAATTGTAGTAAAAATATTCCACTGTGGTGTTTCAAGCTCATTTTTTTTATTCTTCTATTTGTTTTGAGTAATATTCTTGCTTTTTAAGAATTTAGTTTTCGTAATTACTCCTGTTAGAAATTTCTACAATATTTTTGTGTTGGGGATATTTTTTATCATAAAAAATTCCACAGCACTCTTTCAAGTAGTTTTGGATAATATTGTAACATTTTTTGAATTTAGTTTCGTAGTTATCCTATTGAGAAATTAATACAAGTTTTTGTGTTGGGAAAAATTCTTAGTAAAAAATTCCTCTGCACTCTTTTAGGCTCTATAATTTATTTGTTTTCTTTGTATTAATAGTTTTATATTTTTAGAACTCAGTTTTTGTAGTTACACCAGGAAGAAATTTCTGCAATTTTTTTGTGCTGGGTAAAGACCTTTCACTACAGGCTTTCAAGCTCAATTTTTTATTTTTCTAGTAGTTTTGTGTTGGAGAATTTTTGTAATAAAAAACATTCCACTACACTCTTTCAAGCTCATTTGTTTATTTTCCTATTTGTTTTGAGTAATGTTTTTACACTTTAAGATTTTAGTTTTTGCAATCACACTCGGTAAGAAATTCGTACAATTTTTTGTGTCGGAAATTTTTTTTTCTAGAAATTTCTCTGGGAAATTTTTTTAGTAAAAAAATTCCACTGTGGTGTTTCAAGCTCATTTTTTTATTCTTCTATATGTTTTAAGTAATATTCTATCTTTTTAGCAATTTAGTTTTCGTAATTACGCCAGTTAAAAGTTTCTACAATTTTTTTGTGCTTGGGGAAATTTTTTTTTCATTAAAAAAAATTTCACTACACTCTTTCAAGTAGTTTTAGGTAATATTTTAACATTTTTCAAATTTAGTTTTGTAGTTACCCCATTGAGAAATATATACAATTTTTTGTGTTTGGGAAAATTCTTAGTAAAATACTTCCACTGCACTCTTTTAGGCTCTATAATTTATTTGCTTTCTTTATAGTAATAATTTTACATTTTTGGAACCCAGTTTTTGTACTTACACCAGCAAGAAATTTCTGCAAATTTTTTGTGCTGGGTAAAGACATTCCACTACAGCCTTTCACGATCAATGTTTTATTTTTCTAGTAGTTTTGTGTTGGGGAATTTTTGTAATAAAAAAAATCACTACACTCTTTCCAGCTCATTTGTTTATTTTCCTATTTGTTTGGAGTAATGTTTTTATAATTTAGGATTTGAGTTTTCGCAGTCACACCGGTAAGAAATTCGTACAATTTTTTGTGTCGAGGAACTTTGTTTTTTTTTTTCTAGGAGTGTCTCTGGGAAAAAATTGTAGTATAAATATTCCACTATGGTGTTTCAAGCTCATTTTTTTTATTCTTCTATTTGTTTTGAGTAATATTCTTGCTTTTTAAGAATTTAGTTTTCGTAATTACTCCTGTTAGAAATTTCTACAATATTTTTGTGTTGGGGATATTTTTTATCATAAAAAATTCCACGAGCACTCTTTCAAGTAGTTTTGGATAATATTGTAACATTTTTTGAATTTAGTTTCGTAGTTATCCTATTGAGAAATTAATACAAGTTTTTGTGTTGGGAAAAATTCTTAGTAAAAAATTCCTCTGCACTCTTTTAGGCTCTATAATTTATTTGTTTTCTTTGTATTAATAGTTTTATATTTTTAGAACTCAGTTTTTGTAGTTACACCAGGAAGAAATTTCTGCAATTTTTTTGTGCTGGGTAAAGACCTTTCACTACAGAGCTTTCAAGCTCAATTTTTTATTTTTCTAGTAGTTTTGTGTTGGAGAATTTTTGTAATAAAAAACATTCCACTACACTCTTTCAAGCTCATTTGTTTATTTTCCTATTTGTTTTGAGTAATGTTTTTACACTTTTAGATTTTAGTTTTTGCAATCACACTCGGTAAGAAATTCGTACAATTTTTTGTGTCGGAAATTTTTTTTTCTAGAAATTTCTCTGGAAATTTTTTTAGTAAAAAAATTCCACTGTGGTGTTTCAAGCTCATTTTTTTATTCTTCTATATGTTTTAAGTAATATTCTATCTTTTTAGCAATTTAGTTTTCGTAATTACGCCAGTTAAAAGTTTCTACAATTTTTTTGTGCTTGGGGAAATTTTTTTTTCATTAAAAAAAATTTCACTACACTCTTTCAAGTAGTTTTAGGTAATATTTTAACATTTTTCAAATTTAGTTTTGTAGTTACCCCATTGAGAAATATATACAATTTTTTGTGTTTGGGAAAATTCTTAGTAAAATACTTCCACTGCACTCTTTTAGGCTCTATAATTTATTTGCTTTCTTTATAGTAATAATTTTACATTTTTGGAACCCAGTTTTGTACTTACACCAGCAAGAAATTTCTGCAAATTTTTTGTGCTTGGGTAAAGACATTCCACTACAGACCTTTCACGATCAATGTTTTATTTTTCTAGTAGTTTTGTGTTGGGGAATTTTTGTAATAAAAAAAATCACTACACTCTTTCCAGACTCATTTGTTTATTTTCCTATTTGTTTGGAGTAATGTTTTTATAATTTAGGATTTGAGTTTTCGCGAGTCACACGGTAAGAAATTCGTACAATTTTTTGTGTCGAGGAACTTTGTTTTTTTTTTTCTAGGAGTGTCTCCGGGAAAAAATTGTAGTAAAAATATTCCACTATGGTGTTTCAAGCTCATTTTTTTATTCTTCTATTTGTTTTGAGTAATATTCTTGCTTTTTAAGAATTTAGTTTTCGTAATTACTCCTGTTAGAAATTTCTACAATATTTTTGTGTTGGGGATATTTTTTATCATAAAAAATTCCACAGCACTCTTTCAAGTAGTTTTGGATAATATTGTAACATTTTTTGAATTTAGTTTCGTAGTTATCCTATTGAGAAATTAATACAAGTTTTTGTGTTGGGAAAAATTCTTAGTAAACAATTCCTCTGCACTCTTTTAGGCTCTATAATTTATTTGTTTTTTTTGTATTAATAATTTTATATTTTTGGAACTCAGTTTTTGTAGTTACACCAGTAAGAAATTTCTACAATTTTTTTGTGCTGGGTAAAGACCTTTCACTACAAGCTTTCAAGCTCAATTTTTTATTTTTCTAGTAGTTTTGTGTTGGAGAATTTTTGTAATCAAAAACATTCCACTACACTCTTTCAAGCTCATTTGTTTATTTTCCTATTTGTTTGGAGTAATGTTTTTACACTTTAGGATTTTAGTTTTCGCAATCACACCAGTAAGAAATTCGTACAATTTTTTGTGTCGGGAATTTTTTTTTTTCTAGAAATCTTTTTGGAAAATTTTTTTAGTAAAAAAATTTCACTGTGGTGTTTCAAGCTCATTTTTTTCTTCTTCTATATGTTTTAAGTAATATTCTATCTTTTTAGCAATTTAGTTTTCGTAATTACGCCAGTTAAAAGTTTCTACAATTTTTTTGTGCTTGGGAAATTTTTTTTTCATTAAAAAAAATTTCACTACACTCTTTCAAGTAGTTTTAGGTAATATTTTAACATTTTTCAAATTTAGTTTTGTAGTAACCCCATTAAGAAATATATACAATTTTTTGTGTTTGGGAAAATTCTTAGTAAAAAACTTCCACTTGCACTCTTTTAGGCTCTATAATTTATTTGCTTTCTTTATAGTAATAATTTTACATTTTTGGAACCCAGTTTTTGTACTTACACCAGCAAGAAATTTCTGCAAATTTTTTGTGCTGGGTAAAGACATTCCACTACAGCCATTCAAGCTCAATTTTTTATTTTTCTCGTATTTTGTGTTGGAGAATTTTTGTAATCAAAAAAATTTAACTACACTTTTTCAAGCTCGTTTGTTTGTTTTCCTATTTGTTTTGAGTAATATTTTTATATTTTAGGATTTTAGTTTTCCAAGTCACACCGATAAGAAATTCGTACAATTTTTTGTGTCAGGCAATTTTGTTTTTTTTTTCTAGGAGTTTCTCTGGGAAACTTTTTTAGTAAAAAAACTACACTAGTGTTTCAAACTCATTTTTTTCTTATTCTTCGATTTGTTTTGAGTAATATTCTTGCTTTTTAGGAATTTAGTTTTCGTAATTATTCCAGTTAGAAATTTATACAATTTTTTTGTGTTGGGGATATTTGTTTTTCATAAAAAAATTTCACTACACTCTTTCAAGTAGTTTTGGGTAATATTGTAACATTTATCGAATTTAGTTTCGTAGTTACCCCATTGAGAAATTTATACAATTTTTTGTGTTGGAAAAAATTCTTAGTAAAAAAATTTCACTCTACTCTTTTAGGCTCTATATTTTATTTGCTTTTTTTGTAGTAATAATTTTACATTTTTGGAACTTAGTTTTTGTAGTTGCACCAGCAAGAAATTTCTGCAATTTTTTTTTCGGTAAAGACATTCCATAACAGCCTTTCAAACTCAATTTTTTATTTTTCTAGTAGTTTTATGTTGGGAAATTGTTGTAATAAAAAAATTCCACTACACTCTTTCAAGCTTATTTGTTTATTTTGTTGTTTGTTTTGAGTAATGTTTTTACATTTTAGGATTTTAGTTTTCACATTCACACCGGAAAGAAATTCGTACAATTTTTGGGGTCGGGGAATTTTTTTTTCTAAGAGTTTCTCTGGGAAATTTTTTTAGTAAAAAAAATTCCACTGTGGTGTTTCAAGCTCATTTTATTTCTTCTATTTGTTTTGAGTAATATTCTTACTTTTTAGGAATTTATTTTTCGTAATTACTCCACTTCAAAATTTCTACAATTTTTTTGTGTTGGGGAATTTTTTTTTTCATAAAAGAAATTCCACTGCACTCTTTTAAGTAGTTTTGGGTAATATTGTAGCATTTTTCGAAATTTATACAATTTTTTGTGTTGAGGAAAATTCATAGTAAAAAATTTCATTACACTCTTTTATGCTCTATAATTTATTTCCTTTCTTTGTAGTAATAATTTTACATATTTGGAACTCGGTTTTTGTAGTTATACCAGCAAGAAATTTCTGCAATTTTTTGTGTTGGGTAAACGACCTTCCACAACAGCCTTTCAAGCTCAATTTTTTATTTTTCTAATAGTTTTGTGTTGGGGAAATTTTGTAATAAAAAAAATTCCACTACACTTTTTCAAGCTCATTTGGTTATTTTCCTATTTGTTTTGAGTAATGTTTTTACATTTTAGGATTTTAGTTTTTGCAGTCACACCTGTAAGAAATTCGTACAATTTTTTGTGTCGGGAAATTTTATTTTTTTTTCTAGGAGTTTCTCTTGGAAATTTTTTTAGTAAAAAAATTCCACTATGGTGTTTCAAGCTCATTTTTTCTATTCTTCTATTTTTTTTGAGTAATAATATTCTTACTTTTTAGGAATTTAGTTTTCGTCATTACTCTAGTTAAAAATTTCTACAATTTTTCATAATAAAATTTCACTGCACTCTTTCAAGTAGTTTTGGGTAATATTGTAACATTTTTCGAATTTAGGCTCGTAGTTACCCAATTGAGAAATTTATACAATTGTTTGTGTTGGGGAAAATTCATAATAAAAAAATTTCGCTGCACTCTTTTAGACTCTATAATTTATTTTATATTCTTTGTAGTAATATTTTTTCATTTTTGGAACCCAGTTTTCGTACTTACACCTGCAAAAAATTTTTACAATTTTTTTGTGCTAGGTAAAGACATTCCACTACAGTCTTTCAAGCTCAATTTTTTATTTTTCTAGTAGTTTTGTGTTGGAGAATTTTTTTAATAAAAAAAATTCCACTACACTCATTCAAACTCATTGGTTTATTTTCCTATTTGTTTTGAGTAATTTTTTTACATTTTAAGATTTTAGTTTCCGCATTCACACTCGTAAAAAATTTGTACAATTTTTTGTGTCGGGGAATTTTGTTTTTTTTATCGGGAGTTTCTCTCGGAAAAAATTTTTAGTAAAAAAATTTCACTGTGGTGTGTCAAGTTCTCTTTTTTTTCTTCTATTTGTTTTGAGTAATATTCTTGTTTTTTAGGAATTTAGTTTTCGTCATTATTCTAGTTAAAAAATTTTACAATTTTTTTTTGTTGGGGATATTTTTTTTTCAGAAAAAATTTCACTGCATTCTTTCAAGTAGTTTTGGATAATATTGTAAGATTTTTCGAATTTAGTTTCGTAGTTACCCCATTGAGAAATTTATACAATTTTTTGTGTTGGTGAAAATTCTTAGTAAAAAATTTCTCTACACTCTTTTAGGCTTTATAATTTATTTGTTTTCTTTGTAGCAATAGTTTAACATTTTTGGAACTCATTTTTTGTAGTTACACCAGGAAGAAATTTTTGTAATTTTTTTGTGTTGGGTAAAGACCTTCCAACAGCCTTTCAAGCTCAAATTTTTATTTTTCTACTAGTTTTGTGTTGGGGAATTTTTGTAATCAAAAAAATTCTACTACACTTTTTCAAGATCATTTGTTTATTTTCCTATTTGTTTTGAGTAATGTTTTTACATTTTAGGATTTTAATTTTCGCAGTTACACCGATAAGAAATTCGTACAATTTTTTGTGTCGGGGAATTTTCTTTTTTACTTCTAGGAGTTTCTCTGGGAAATTTTTTTAGTAAAAAAAGTTCACTTCGGTGTTTCAAGCTCATTTTTTTTCTTCTATTTGTTTTGAGTAATATTCTTGTTTTTTAGGAATTTAATTTTCGTAATTACTCCAGTTAGAAATTTCTACAATTTTTTTGTGTTGGGTATTTTTTTTTCATAAAAAAATTTCAGCGCATTCTTTCAAGTAGTTTTGGGTAATATTGTAACATTTTTGGAATTTAGTTGCGTAGTTACCCCATTTAGAAATTTCTACAATTTTGTGTTGGGGAAAATTCTTAGTAAAAAAATTCCATTGCCCTCTTTTAGGCTCATAAATTTATTTGCTATCTTTGAAGTAATAATTTTACATTTTTAGAACCCAGTTTTTGTAGTTACACCTGCATGAGATTTCTGCAATTTTTTTGTGCTGGGTAAAGACATTCCACTACAGCCTTTTAAACTCAATTTTTTATTTTTCTGGTAGTTTTGTGTTGGGGAATTTTTGTAATCAAAGAAATTCAACTAAACCCTTTCAAGCTCATTTGTCTATTTTCCTATTTGTTTTGAGTAATGTTTTTACATTTTAGGATATTAGTTTTCGCATTCACACCGGCAAGAAATTCGTACAATTTTTTGTGTTGGGAAATTTTGTTTTTTATTTCTAGGAGTTTCTCTGGGAAATTTTTTTAGTAAAAAAATTCCACTATGGTGTTTCAAGCTAATTTTTTTTTATTCTTCTATTTGTTTTGAGTAATATTCTTGTTTTTTAGGAATTTAGTTTTCGTAATTACTCCAATTAGAAATTTCTACAATTTTTTTGTGTTAGGAATATTTTTTTTTCATAAAAAAATTTCACTACACTCTTTCAAGTTGTTTTGGGTAATATTGTAACATTTTTCGAATTTAGTTTCGTAGTTACCCCATTGAGAAATTTATAAAAAAAATTGTGTTGGTGAAAATTCTTAGTAAAACAATTCCACTGCACTATTTTAGGCTCTATAATTTATTTGCTTTCTTAGTAAAAAAATTTGAACTCAGTTTTTGTAGTTACACCAGCAAGAAATTTCTACAATTTTTTTGTGCTGGGTAAAGACATTCCACTATAGTCTTTCAAGCTCAATTTTTTATTTTTCTACTAGTTTTGTGTTGGGGAATTTTTGTAATCAAAAAAATTTCACTACACTCTTTCAAGCTCATTTGTTTATTTTGCTATTTGTTTTGAGTAATGTTTTTACATTTTAAGATTTTAGTTTTCGCAGTTACACCTGTAAGAAATTCGTACAATTTTTTATGTGAGGGAATTTTTTTTTTCTAGGAGTTTCTTTGGGAAATTTTTTAGTAAAACAATTCTACTTGTGGTGTTTCAAGCTCATTTTTTTATTCTTCTATTTATTTTGATTAATATTCTTGCTTTTTAGGAATTTAGTTTTTGTAATTACACCGATTATAAATTTCTACAATTTTTTATGTTCGGGATATTTTTTTCATAAAAAAATTCCATTGCACTCTTTCAAGTAGCTTTGGGTAATATTGTAACAATTTTTTAATTTAGTTTCGTAGTTACCCCATTGAGAAATTTATATAATTTTTGGTGTTGGAGAAAATTCTTAGTAAAAAATTTCACTGCACTCTTTTAGGCTCTATAATTTATTTGCTTTCTTTGTAGTAATAATTTTACATTTTTGGAACCCAGTTTTTGTAGTTACTGTTAGAATCGCGCAGCGGAATGTTTGCGTTTACGGACAAAAACCAAGAGGGGGGGGTGAATTGGTTTTTTTAAATAAAACTTAGGGTTTTAAAATTTTTCCCAAATTTCACCGATTAAAATGTTGTGTAAAGTAAATAGATAAGGGATAGAGGATTACACAGTTGATTTATACTGGTTCGGATCAAAAGACCCTACCTTTAGTTGCTAATCACTCAAACTAAGGATTAACGCTGTCATTATAATCACAGTTTTACAAACAGATTACAAATTAAAAAGATAAGGTAAAGAAAACAGCTCTCTTGAGTCACACAAGAGATGAACATCTCCTTTGAATCCACAAAGGATGAAGAACAATTTTTTCTAGAGACGGCACAACACACAATCCACCAAGAAACCCACTTAGTGATTCTTATCGCTTCTAGCCCACACTAAGTTTTCAAAAGCCCATTTTTATTTCCTACAACAAGTTCTCTAGCAGTCACAGCTCTTAACTTTTGTATGAAAAAAGTTTTTTCAATTTGCAGAGAGCCTTAGAGAACCTTAAGTAGAGAGAATAGGGTCTGGGAATTGGTGATTTTCGAAAACAGATGAATTTGGAATAGGGTTTTCAAAATTTGGTCCAAATTTGAATTTCAAAACACATAACAAACGCAAATAATCGATTATCTTCAGTGATAATCAATTATTTCAGAACCATATTCGCAGGGGAACAAAAATGGGTCAGGATAATCGATTATCTAGCCAAATAATCAATTATCAGCCTGTGATAATCGATTATCCTGAGTGATAATCAATTATCACAGATAGGATTTCCTGAAAATGGTTTTTTTGCTGTAATAATCGATTATCCAGGGTGATAATCGATTATCACGTGTAATTTTGATAAAAATGAGTTTTTAGAGATTTTAAAGGATGGTCTATGTGTTGGCTATCTTAGACTCTAATATTACATACTCAAAAACATAAAAACAGAGTTATTACATAAGATTACTAGTCTTCAAATCTCTAAGTCATTTATTCTTGAATCATCATCAAAATCTACAAGCTTCATATTCTTGTATGTTCAACATTCATATCCTTGTATGTTCAACAATCTCCCCCTTTTTTATGATGATCAAAATTTTCTTTAAAGTCCTTTGTAATAACTTGTTTTATCTATCACAGCTAACAAAAATATTAAACATACCAGACAACATTTAAAATTAATAAACATAAGAGGCTTTAAATAATTTCTCCCCCTATTTTGATTATGATCAAAAAATGAAAGCTCCCCCTCAATCAAAGCAAAAATAATTTTTTTTTCCATAAAGCAAATTAATTACAAACAAGAAATATGTTGAAGAGATTAAAACTCTTCACTTTCATCTAGGCATGGAAACGGGGCGGGGCAGGTTTTGTCTCCCTGACCCCCGCCTCCGACTTTTTTAATCGTCCCCGTCCCCGCCTTCGATCCCCGTCGGGCTTAAAAATTAAGTCCTCATCCCCGTCCCCGTTGGGCTTCGGGTTCCCCCGCCCCACCCCGTTCTATGGTATTATTTTAAAAGTAATTATATATAAATTATAATAAAATAATTTAAAATTATTATCTTTTACATTTTGTTTTTTATAAAAAATAAATATAATATTATAACTTTTAGAATATTATTATTGATTGAGTGTATATTTTAATTTATTAGGTTTATATTAAAATATTTATGCACAAAAAATATATTTGATCATTCTTGTTTCTTCTTATTATAAGTTGTTAATCCTTTAAAATTATTAATCCTTGTAGAAAATATATAATAAAAATAAGTTTCAACAAATGATCCTTTTAAAATAATTATGAAATACATCTAAAAATACTAATAAATAAGTAAACAAAGTTTCTCATGAAAAATAATATAAGAAAACTGCATAATAATGCATAACCGTGCATAATGTTAGAAAAAGTAGGCTGAGCTCAAGAGGGGGGTGAATTGATCTTTGAAAGTTTTTCGAAATTTACAGATTATCTATTTCAAAGATTAAGAGTTCTGACCAATTCTTCAATCAAACACAACAATCAATCAAAGTAAAGGCAGTGACTGAATTAAAGAGAGAAAGGTTTAAAAAGATACAACCAAGATTTATATTAGTTCACCCAATCCCGTGGCTACGTCCGAGTTTCCAGCTGGGTTCCACTAGATTGAACGTTTTACAAATTACAACTTCAATCACACACTCAATCTACCACAAGAACCAAAATTCCAGTCCTTGCACCTAAACCTTCACCAAGAACCAATTTCTAGTTCTTGAACAACCCTGCAGCCAAATTCCAGCCACAGAAACCAGTGTCCACACTTCCAGGCACACACAATGTAGAAAAGAAAAGTAAAGAAACAAAGAGAAGAAACTAGAACGCTCAAACCAGGTTTATGCAGCTCTGCAGAATGAGTTTCTTCACCAAAAGAATGCAAAAATTGCCTCAAGAAAGAACTTCACAAAACTTGCGCGATTCTCTCTTGAAAGTAGTACTTATGATTGCTTGATTGAATGCCAAAAGATGTGTTTTAAAATGTTCAAGCAATTCTGTTTATATAGAAGATTTTCCAAACTGTTGGTTTATTTAATCTGTTAAAATAATCTTTTAATCTATTAAAAGTCTTGTTTTAATATGTTAAAACTTCTTTTAATCTGTTAAAATGTTCTTGATCATTTTCCAGATTTGTTTTAACTGATACGACAACGTTTATATCAATTAAAACTCTTTGTAAAAAATCTTTCAAATTGTTTTAATCGATTGTTTCGCCTTTTAATCGATTAAAATACTGCCAAAGGTTTTCACAAAACTTTCTAAGTGATTTTAACTGATAACAATCTGTTTTAATCGATTAAAATACTTTGGAAAAAATCCTCTTAGTTATTTTAATCGATTGAATCGCATTTTAATCGATTAGAACTCGCCAAAAGATTTCATAAAATTTTCTAAGTTATTTTAACCGATAACATACTTGTTTTAATCGATTAAAACATTCTGGAAAAATCTCTTACTTGTTTTAATCGATTATTTCGCATTTGTATCGATTAAAATATTGACAAAACAACTTTCAAAACACTTCAAGTTATTTTAATCGATTATTTCGAGTTTGTATCGATTAAAATTCTCGCTAAAACACTTTTCAAAATATTCTAAGTCATTTTAATCGATTATTTCAATTCTATATCGGTTTAAATATTGGCAGAAGATTTTCAAAATCCCTTTTAATGAAAACAATCGATTATTTCGAAAACATATCAGTTAAAAATCTGTTACAAAAGTGTTAAGAACATTTTAACTGATAAGGCTCATATAATATCAGTTAAAACATTTACTTAAAAATCATTTAACAAAATATTTTGTTTTTAACAGTTTAAAACATGTTTAAGAGGCATTTGCAAAATCTTTTAAATGAAGAAACCTCATGCAGCAGAGAGATAAAAATGATTATACCTAAATAAAGATGCAGACTCACTAATCACTCTACCCTTTTATCTAAGTGACCTTTGACTGCAACAAATTAGCCTTTGACTTTATTTTGACTTCATCAAATCAACAAGATCTTCGTTTAAATGATTCAATAAGATCTTCATCACTTTAACATAACAATACATATAAGAAAAATAACAAATATTGGATAATTTAATGTCAATGTCCATCAATTCACCTACATAATTTAAAATAAAATATATTATCAAAAAGAGAAATAAAATATTAAAAAATAAATAATAATATTTTTTTAATAAATAAAATAATACCTTCATCACCAAAATCTATCTCATTGAGTAAAATAGCATAGTCATCAATTAGTTGAGAATTCGTACCACCTAAAGATAAAATATAAAGAGAATACTTGTTAAAATCTAAAAATACAATCATTAAATATATATTTAAAAAGGTATATAAAATATTACCGTTGTTTTCAGCACTCCATAACCAACTCCTAGCACACATCAAAGCCTCTAGAGTAGTCCAATGAAGTTTACTGCGATGGAGGCTTAATATTTGACCACTAATACTAAATGCAGATTCAGAAGCTATAGTGAAGATAGGGATAGGGTATTTGACTCCATTCAACTTCCACCACATTAGAATATCAAAATCAGTTTTTCTTGGTAAAACCTTTTCTTCTAAATAATGGTCTAACTCTGTTTTAACATATGTATTTCTTGACCTTTTTTCTCAAAATATATCTGTCATACTCAGTTAATGCATTACCAGCAACATTAGTACCATCCCTTGTTGGAGACTCGCCAAATGTGTCTTTATTCATTTTTGTTTGATACTCAGAAATCAAGGCATAATATAATTGACAAATCATCCTAACTTGCAAAAAGTATTCATGACCATACAACTTTTCATAATAATATTCAAGTAACTTCATCTTGTATCTAGGATCCAAAACAGTAGCGACTCCCATAATAACATGAATCACATTCCAATACTTATCAAATTTGAACATGTTCTCAGACATTTTTTTAATCACTTCATTTGGAGATGCAATCCACTCAGTCAATGTCAATTTAATATCACATATATTGGGAAAATACAAATTAGCAATTGGATGTTTAGTAGCAGAAAATAATTTTGTTATAAAATTGAACAATTTCAACCTTTCACAAACATCCTTTGCAAACTGCCATTGTAAACTAGTTGGCAAACAAGTATACTGAGAATCTCGTTGCTTCAATCGATTAAACACATCTTCATATATTATGGCAATTTCAAACATTTTGTATGTTGAATTCCATCTTGTTGGACAATCTAAAACCAAGCTCCTAGTACAAGAGATGCGCAATTGCTTTGCTGTTTCTTCAAACTTTTCTTTCCTCTTAGGTGTTGCAGACCAATATGCTACACTACCCCGAATTTTTTCAATCTCATCTTTCACTACCTCTAGCCCATCTTTGACTATCAAATTTAATATATGAGCACAACAATGCATGTGAAGTAAATCTCCATCTCTCAATAAAGTGTTAATTTGCAATTTACCCTTAATTATTTCAACCATAGTATCATTTGTAGTACAATTATCAATGGTGATAGTGAATAATTTTGTATCAATATTTCAATCCATCAAACATTCAACTAATGCATTGCAAAGTCTATCACTTATGTGAGGAGCTGGAACATAAATGAACTTGACAAATAATATTCACATAAATTTAATCAATATTCAATCATTTTACCATACGAAAATAAAATAAAAATAATATAAAATATGACTAGGAAAGTTATTTGTTACCTTAAAATGTGACTCTGTAAGTTTCAAGAATCATCAATATAATAAGCAGTGATAGTCATATATCCTCTTTGTTGATTACCTGAAGTCCACATGTCTGATGTTATAGTCACTCTTCCTTCAAGGCTATCCAATGACTTCAAAATTATTGATTTCTCAAACTTGTAGACTTTGAATATTTCCTTTTTAATAGTGTTTCTAGAAGGAACTTGAAATACTGGTTGAAGAGCATATGAGTATCTCTTGAAACCAATATGATCTATAATTGAAAGTGGATATTCATGCATAATAATTGCATGTGCAAGTTCTTTTCTTACATATTCTCCATCATAAATTCCTGTACCCAACTCTTGTTTACCTTGCATAACTTTAGGGGTAAGAAATATTTGTCCTTTCTTCCCTTTAGTAGAAATCTTGAATTGAATACAATTATCATTGTGTTGCCATAGGTGTTTCGTCCCATTTTTTTTTATTTTCCTCCCAAAAGTTTCTTACAATAATTGCACTGAGCCTTGTCCTCTCCATTAACTTGAATCTTTTGAAAATGTTGTCAAATCTTACTTTTAAGCCGATTTGATCCCAATGATATAGTCTCATTATGCTCATTATCTCTAGTTACTGGTGAGACTTCATTTAGTGTAGGAGTAGGACCCTCAAGGTTAGAATTTTCTTTTAACAATGATTCATGCTTACTTGCTTGTGTTGTTTCATTATTTTCCATTGTATATAAAAAAAATCCCTACCACCATAAAAAGACATATTATTGATTGCTTAAAGATAAAAAATCCTCTGTTTATTTCTTCTAAAATAAGACTTAAATTGATCATAAAAGATAAATATATAATTATTTAATTAACATAAGATATGATATATGATAAATAAGAATAGTAAACCCGTGAAAACATGATATAACGAAACCTAATAAAACCAAATTAGAAATAAAATGATACATTGATGTACATATTTAGAAAAAGATAAATAAACAAAAAATTACCTTATGTTTCGCTAAACTGGTTGAAAATATTGGAGAAGTTGATCAGAGAACTCAAACTAGTTAAAGAGATAGGAGAAGTCAAATGTGAGTTGAACTAAGACTAGTTGTGAAGATATTCAAAAAGACAAAGAAATTAAGAATAAATGGAATTAAAGTGAAGGAAAGGAACACACTACGTAATGAAAAGATAAAGGGTATTATAAGAAGACAAAAATGGTAATGTGAAAAGACTAAGAGTAATAATGTGAAAAGACTAAGGGTAATGTGAAAAGACAAAGAGTTATATATCAGGATTTAAATTTAAATATAATTAACATTAAAAAAAAAAAAAAAGACAAACAGACAAAGGGTTAATATTTTAGAATTTAGGTTTAAATATAAAGTCGGGGCAGAGACGGGGACGGGGGCAGGGTGGGGATTGTATTACCCATCCCCGTCCCCGAACCTGATTTCTTAAAGCGGGAAAAACCCGAACCTGAACCCAGTCAACTCGATTTTTCCCTATCAACCTCGGAGCAGGGACGGGTTTGATTGTCATCCCTAGTGTAGTGCGACAATTACAATAGTTAAGACAAATGTGAAACTTGACAAAGATGAAAATGGGAAATCTGTCAATGGTTGACTGCTTAAGATACTTGTATTGTAATAGGCCAAATATCTACTTTGGTAAGCAATCCAAAACATCTCATATTGCAACAGCTAAGAGAGTTCTGAAATATATTAAGGGGACGATTGATTTTGGTATTCTATTACCAAATGTTACACGTCACAATGGAAAAGAATTGGTTGGATATTCTAATTTTGACTAAGCTGAATATAATATAAAGTTAGTTTTAGAAACACATCAGATTATGTATTCTTATTGAAAAAATCATCGATTTCATGGTACTCAAAATTATAACCTGTTATGATACTTTCCTCTTATGTAGCTAAATTAATGATTGTTGTTTACACAATTTGTTATGTAATATAGATCAAGAGTTTGATGAATTAAGTCCTTAGAAGATAAAAAAAAATTGACACTAAAAATTTACAATAAGTCAACTATAGATTTAACGAAAAATCCAATTCATCATTAAAGAAACAAACATATTGATTTGAGATTTCATTTCATTAGACGAAGTAAGAAAAAAAAAACTGAAGTTTAAACACTATGACACGAAGGAGCAGTTGGTGAACATTATGACAACTTTTAAATAATAAATATTCAAAGAATTGAGAAAGAAATTAAATATTAAATCGATTGTTAAATTAAAAAATTGTGTTAAATAATAAATATTATAATAATTATTTCAGTTACGTTAATTAGCCTAAATTGCTTTAAATATTGTGTTTTTATAATATTTCAGTAATTCAATTGTACAATTCAGGGTACTTCTTTCTTTTATACTCTCGATACTTGTTTTTAGGATCCTTCCCGCTAACAAATTATCATTATATACTAATCAAATATAATTTAATACTTGGTGGAAACCATTTAAATTCATAATGTATGTGTCTCAAGTGGAAGGAAAAGAATTGGGACTCAAATAATATCTGAATTTCATAATCAATCAGTAATTCCAACTCAAAGCACTACAGAATCAAAACGCGAGCATCCTTGATTTGGTTTATGTTATTTGATTTTCAAAGTTCTGTATCACATAATCTGATCATCAACTCAGAAACCATTCTTCGAGCAAAAGGTATATAACTGAGGCTATACCTGTAAGAACGTGGAACTATTAATGATCTACATAAAAGGAAAAAAGAAAAAAAAAAATATGATAGGAAAGGATTCCTTTGGAAAATTCTTTTGCAGAAATGGTTTTCACTTTTCATGCCACAAATTTGTCAGGAACAGCGCTATTGAAAGCAAACTCACCAAATAAGAGCACCAATCTCAATTATGACTGCAATTATGGTCAGCACTTTGCTATGAATCTACAGAACGTGAAAAATTAATTAGTTATTCATTCGACCGAGGGCATGTTTGGGTGTGTTTCTTCGCCAACACTTCTAGAAAAAGAAAATAAAAGAATGCGAAATAATTTTTTCATAAACTAAAACTAGTTTATGTATAAGTTAGAAATATAATTTTAGAAAAGTTAGAGAGATTCTACAAATTATGAAAAAAAACTTGTTTTATTTTTCCTTCTTATTTTCTTCTCCTATAAACCGTTATAGAAGAATTCATTCCAACAGATTCTAACAAGGACAGCAACAAGCCACAAAGTCATTGTACAAATTGAGATAGCTTGCTTGATTGCAGAAACTAGATTTTTAGTGTAACAATAAGGATTGGTTAGCGTGCACTGTCAGAGTGGTAAAGTTAAAAAAGGCTGAAAAGATTATTGAAATTTCCTCACTAATCTAACTATCAAAGATTAGTAAATCGAGCTCATTTAAAAATGCAATTTCTATTTAAACGATAGATACTTAATTTATGGAGCTTGTAGCGATCAAAGCAGTAGGGTTTACCCATAGAGCACATATTAGTGCTATAACCACGCAGCCAAGGTATAAGACTGTAGCAAAAATCCGAACAGGGTCAAACATCATTCCCAATTGTTGTGCAGGTCCAAGAAGAAAGGCTGTACTGTTATACGCACAAACTGAAGTTAGAAGGTCTATTGACCTAAATCCAGTAAATTGAAAGACAAATTAAAATGAGTCTGCCTTGCATAATAGGCACAAATATTAAACAATAATCTGAAGAATATAATACAAGAAAATAAAAAGAATAAGCAAGAACTGCCTACATGTTAGAAGAAAACGAGAATGAAAAACATCCAGTCCTAGTAATAAATGCATAAAAAAGAGAAATGTCCATCGGTGAAAAGGACAAAAGATGCAGAAAATGCTTTATGGGCAAAGAATGTAAATGATTTCAGGCAGCTTAGTGCTCTACATATTGTTTAGGTGTCGGGGGTGGTTATATGCACGAAAAGAATTAAAATTTGTGAATCGTTCAATTGACATCGAACTGGACCAACCGACAGTAACATCAACTCTGTTAAAACAATGATTTTGTTTTGATGATATAATAGTTTAAATGCTTTTAGTACCTAAAATTTAAAGTAATTTTGATTTTAGTTCCCCAAATTTAAAAAGTTTATTTCTTTCCATCAAAATTGGATTTTAATAATTGTTTTAATCTTTTGTGAGATAGACTAAAATCATATTTTACTAAATTTAATGGATTAAAATGATTTTTTTTTTACATTTGAGTGATTAAAAATTATTTACATCGATTTCAGTACATTAAACATGATTAAACCTAGTATAAAAAAGGAATTAGGGAATCTGTGATGAAAATATGCAGGTAGAAGAGACCCAATAGAATTGCTAAACAAAAGAAATTCAGAATATGTTTATTAATGAGATAAGAAGAATAATAGGTTGCAAAAATGGCTGTTACATTCTGTTAGTGCTGAGCTGGCAATTTATTAGATTGGTAGAAGGTATTGTATTAGAATGAGCACATGGCCTAGATTAGCTATATATTTTTGTAATTTCCTTTATTGAGGGTGCTAAATGCAATATTGATTCTCCCTCTATCATTTCCGGTGGAGATATACTTGTCCTCCAATATTGTGTTATGTGTGTGCTCATAACACAATTCCCACTAAATCTTTCTATATGGTTTTAAAGCTTAGGTTCATTCCCTTCCCCCTATTTCTTTTCCGCTGTAGTGTGTCCTTCGTCAGATTTCAACTTTTCACCAATTAGCCTAAAGCAAAATAACTCAACGGATATATAAGTCGCTTCCGAAGAATTGACTACGTAGGACTCTCTCAACACTCTCTTGGACACGATACCTATCATACCAAGCAGGCCAGCGTACCAAAATAGGCTATAATTAAAAAGAGCTATAGTATTAAGTTGAAATCTAATATAACATCAAAACCTCTAATTCTTCTTAGTCATAGCGTATCCAAGTATGCTCGCCTAGTTTGACAAACATTTTGTTGAAAAGGGTGTTGGAATGAGTCTAACATCACATACCTTAATCCTTAGGGTGTGACTTATATATGTCGGATCATATGACATGATGTCAGAGCCTATAACTCTTCTTAATCATAAACTATTATGGTAAGCTCGCCCGTTTGGTAGGCATCTTCTTGGGAGGAGTGTTGGAGAAAGTTTCACATCATCCGCCTCAATTCCGGGATCCAACTTATATATTTGCTAAGCTTAATTGCAATTGGTTTTAACTTAAAATTTGATACCTTCACATGAGAATCATCACTAACCACTGCCATTCCCTTTTTGACGTTATGCTTACTTGAACATCCAGACCTTACCTTTGCAATCAGGTAAGTAAATACCTCAATCAGGTAAGTTGATGAGTCATTATATTCTCATATTTTTTTCCCTTTTTAAACTTATTTTAATTAATGTTTTGGGCTTAACTTTCTCTTATTAGTAAATTTTTATTAATTGGGTTTTATTGGTAAATTTTTATTAATTAGGTTTCATTGGACCAATAATTCAGATTTTAATTAATTTAAATCTATTTGATCTAATTTTTGCTCATTATTATTTTTAGAACAGTTTAAAGCAATTTTGGGCCTAGAAGATTAGGTGAGATGTCACATTACAATTTAAAGCAATTTTGGACTTGAAAAATTAGGTCAAATGCCATATTTTATTCTATACGGGTACTAACATTGGTTCACTATTTTATTTTTCATTTTTTCTACAGAGCTCCAAAAATCATGATTCTAGAAGCATTATAAACTAGACACATTCAGCTTTCCAGAGGATCCAAAATCATTTAATTCAGAGCTAAATTGGATTTTACATAAATTATCCAAAACGGGTCAAGCACACCAGGTCGTCCCAATAGACATGCTTCAGTAATTTAAGTCTCCTAAATTCATTAGACCTCCGAAAATAGTAGAAACGATGGAGTTTTAAAGCTAACTCAAAAGGCTTTCAAAGGAGACTGGAATAACTTAATTTGGATAAGTATTGAAAATACTGCACGTGTTTGAAGTTCACAGAGGACCTGCACTAAAGTCAACTTATGATGTGTTTTGTGGACCAATTGGGCCCAAACCTAGATTAAGATTAGAGCTAGGGTTATTTATATAAGCGAGATGTAAGGTTCAGAGGGAAGGACACCATGCAGTAGCCTTTCATCTTCTGCAATTTGTATTAAAGTTTGTTTACTCTTTTGTCATTATTTTAAATTCTTGTTTCGATTTTAATTATGTCTCTTCTTCTGCGTTTTTGATTTTCCATGAATAGTTAAATCTTTGTATTGATTTTCTGAGAATAATGCAAGTAGATCTTTGAGGTTTTGTTCTTCAATTTCATTTCGTTTGTTCTCTTAACTCTTCATCTTCTAATCTCAGTGTTGAATTATAATATGTTTATGCTTAATAAACCGAAACTAATATCACATTTTGCTTAATTATGTGTTAGAGATGAGATTATGTGATGTATGCAATGCTTAATTGTATAAGGATAATTTGAGGTTAATCTTCACTTAGATGATTAATTTCATGTTGGAATAAGAGTTAAGGAAAATTTGGAATTAATCTTCGCTTAGTTGGTTAATTTTATATTGGAATAAGGGTTAAAGCTAATTTGAAATTAATCTTCGCTTAGTTGATTAATTTTGGATTGGAATATAATTTGGGATTTATCTTCGCTTAGTTGGTTAATTTCGAATTAATTTCATAACCTAGGATAAGTGACACTGCATTGGAATCAGGAAATCAATTGCATTCTAATATGTTTTTAATCTGCATTTTTATAATCTGTTTTTGTTCTATTTCATCAAATATTTTAAATATGAAAATTCTCCCTTTTTGTTGTTCTAATTCGAAAAATTGACAAGCTTTGATAGAAATTCGTGGTCTTTGGGAGACGACCTAGGAAAGCTTTCTAATACTACATTTATCTATTTTAATTATTTGACCGAGTACGACATCGATCAATAGTCATCGAGATGTTATCATGCATATCTTTAGATATATCAAGAATGTAACTTTGCAATTAGTATGGTAAGTCGAATCCTCGATGCCTTAGTGATAGTCATTGGGATGTTATCATGCATATCATTACATATATTAAGAATGTGCCAACCTGCAAACTTACATATGGAGATAAAAGTGACACCAGATTGTATTAGAGTTTAAGTATAAGTTGGAGTTTTACATTGTATAAAAGTGGACAAATTAAACAATACATAAGTAAGAAAAACCCACAAACCTATTATGTTAAGGTTTTGGATTGAAAGTATTATCAAGTTCTCTTGTATTGTTAGCTCGTGGATCATTGGTGAAAATCTCTTTGGTGTCCCCTCTTATGCTAATTAGGCATGATCATCCTCAAACCCAAGTTCAATACCATGAGATGGCATCAGCCACATGTGAAATAAGGGAATATGAAAATATTGTATAGCCCTAATTTAGGGATTATTATTTATATTTCTTTTGTTCCCTTTTATTACATCATTTCATTCTTTTAAATATAGAATTATGTGTGCTCATAACACAATTTTTGTAACTCTTTCTAGAAACTCAAATGTTATCATGCCTATGTACATAGCTTGGAAGAATTTATTTTTATATCTCACATGTCAAGTTGGAGCAAATTATATTTACCTTCCAACTGCTAACAGGTTGCCAAAGGTGAACAATACTGCAAACTTTAAGGGTTTCACAAAAACAATCATTGACTGCAAAGTAGAGAGAAGAGAGTAAATAAACAAAGTATGATTAAGTTAACAAGACAATTTATTTGAGAGTACTAAAATTTCCAAATTAATACAGAACAAAATATCAACATTTTTGCACCATGTATTATAAGCTACACAATATATGATATTTAAAATTTTCAGAGATCAATACAAATTTATGTGAGTCATATTACCCAGATTTCAAGAAAAAAGAAGAGAAAGTTGCATGAGTGTTTAAGGATAAGTAAGTTACTGGAAAAGATCGAAATTTTACCACTTGATATAGCATTAAAGTATTATTTTATTTTATTTTTCGATAAACTTAGAAACAGTTTCAAAGATTGCAAGAATTATATATTGAACCCATGCAATGTATAGATATTATTGAACTTGGATATAACTTAACTAAGCCCCAAGAGCTAGTTCATAGGCTTAGATAACATCTAATACATGGGGAGCTGGGTGTTAACATTCTATATGCTGTCATAATTATTTTGAATTAGAAATTACATGTACAGAAACAAATGTCTGTTATGTTGTTATTAGTATTTAATTGGAAGTTATATTTCTATCATTACTATTAATAGACGTTACAACTTATTGTAAATGCGCTAACGTGTTGTTCAACTTCTATTAGCTATTTAACGAGTATAACCTCAAGTACCATTAAGCTTTTTTCCAAACAATATTACAAATTCATATTATGGTTCTTCTGATTTTTTTTTTTGCATCGTATCAGATCTTCAACTCTTAACTGTGGCCAGTTCTTTGTTTTTCACCCTTGAAACTTGGTAGGTGATTTTGAACCTTCTCCTTCCTGGTCCTATCATACCTTGGAAATGATTTTTGTTTCTATTTCTTCCTTGTATTCACACCTAGTGATTACATCATGTCCTTTGATAAATTAGACTCCTTTCATGCTCTTCTTTTGGGGAAAAATTATTCTGCTTGGAAGTTTCACTTCAGGTTATTCGCGAAAGGAAAGAAGTTGTGGATCATATTGTTGGTAGTGATTGAGGACTTCAAGAGAGAGAATTTGGATAAATGAGAAATTTTGAAAGCTCGGGTTATGGCCTGGATAATTAGTTCTGCCGAGACTCGTATTATTCTGAATTTGAGGCCGAACAAAACTACAATGGAAATATGGAATCATTTAAATAAGTTTTATCATCACGACAATGCAACCATGAGTTTCCACTAGAGTACAGAATAGCTAATTATACACAAGGGAGTTTGTGTTAGGGTATAAGGGGAAGGATAAATTAGTAAGATAGTTAGCATATGAGTTAGTTAGTTGCATAAGGTGTTTAGATATAAATAAGGTGTGAAGGATAGAAGAATGGGGTGGATATTTTTGTAAATTGAGCATTAGCTCTTTGTGAAAGGAGAAATCCTTTGTGAAGGGAAAACCCTTGGAGGAGAGTCTTCTCCTATTTCTTGTTCTTTTCATTCTATTCAATAAAGAAACTTTCCTTTCTTTTTCTGTTTAATTCTTAGTTCCTAACAAATTGGTCCGACCTGGCGGATTCTTTGAGGGAGAGCCACTTTTAGAGATGGAGGAAACACAAATTTTGTCCATGGGGAAGCTACTAGCGTTTGTAGGGGCAGATCCAATTGGTTGGATTGCTAGGGTTGAAAATTTCTTTGAGGTACATGGAATTGATTCTTTTCATAATATGCAACGTGCATTCATGAGCATGGAAGGGCATGGAGGGTGTGGCAATGCGTTGGTTCTATTATTGGTATCAAGATAACTTGGATTTAGATTGGAGATCTTTTTCAACTATTTTGATAAAAAAATTCAAAGATACATATGGTAACCACATCTTTGACAGATTGACTACCATGAAGGAAGAAGAGCAAACCAAGATTAAAACATGGCAGCAAAATAATGGAGACTTCCACAGGGTTCTTGAAAGTGTATGAAGAGGGTGTTCCAGATTTGGTTGAGCAAGAAAAAATAACATTGAGGAAAGTGGGTCAAAATGCATTGCAGCAGAGATTAGTTTTTGGACAAGAAAGATGGAACTACCAACATTTGCTTTCTGGAAGCATAGAAGCGGAATCTAATTCAAAGAGTGATAGTTTTTGAAATCAGAAAATAGAAGTAAAGAAGAAGACACGCTAATCAAGCATCACATTCTTGATAGTGAAGAAAAAACAAAAATGAAGAGAATTTAGGAAGAGAAGCAAAGATTATGTCAAAGGAAGATGTTGCTACATCAATAAAGACTGGGAAGATTATGGGATGTGAAAATCAATTTCTTGACAACCCAATTGTTTAGTTGATAAGAAAGGAAGTTGAAGGTGGAGATGTAACCAAACATAACTATTTTCCAAATTTAGATTTCCATATTAAGAATTAAGCATCATTGTTGGACTCAGATTAGGATCATCAATGGCATTAGAAACTTGGATTTTAAATTTTTTGGGTGATCCTTTAATAACATTAATCTTCATTGACTTCATGGATCACATCTTGGCAATGGAAATGCAGAAGGAAGGTTCAAAGGTTGTTACACAAAATCCACTCTCATCCCCACCACCACCCAAGTCACCAAACCTGAATTTGAATATAATAGCCATCGATTCTCATTCCTCTAGCAAAAAAGCATCACATGCTTTCAGGAACGGCAAATGAAGATCATGGTAATGAGGATGAATAATGGGTTCAAGCATCTACTATTACAACCTTGAGGACAACATTGATTTTTAGGTGGGGTGTATTGTTATATAAGGGGAAGGAGAAGTTAGTAAGATAGTTATCATATTAATGAGTTAGTTAGTTGCATAAGGTGTTGTTTAGATTTAAATAGAGTGTGAAGGATAGGAGAAGGGGTGGATATTTTTGTAAATTGAGCATTAGCTCTTTGTAAAAGGAGAAATCCTTTGTGAAGGGAAAACCCTTGGAGGAGAGTCTTCTCCTATTTCTTGTTATTTTCATTCTATTCAATAAAGAAACTTTCTTTTCTTTTTCTGTTTAATTCTTGGTTCCTAACAGTTTGTCCATAGAGTCTACTATTCCGGTTTCCAAACTCTTTGGAGTGAATATTCAGACATTGTTAATGCAAATGTACCAACTGAAGCTCTTTCTGCTGTCATAACAGTACATGAGTCCAGTAAGAGAAATCGATTCTTGATGAAACTCCAATAGAATTTAAAGTAGCACGTTCTAATCTGATGAATCAGGAAACAGCATATAATCACACAAGCAGCCATGAAACCCAAAGCTACTTCTAGTGATCCAATAAATGTAGCCTATGTTGCACAACATAGGAGTTGGGACAGATATATGCATGGTATTCAATGTTTTAGCTGCAAAAGATGTGGTCATACTGCCAAGGAATGCTCACAAAAAAATTGTATTGATTGCAGACAAACAAACAAAGAGCTGTATCCAGTGTCTCAGTGGTTGCATCTAGTTCCCAAACACCCCCACTACTGAAATGGTACAGCAGATGATACTATGCTTTTTCTGCTTTGGAATCTCTGGTTAACAAAACTATTCATGAAAAAATAAGAATAGAAATAACTGACAAGAGTTACAAAAGTATTTAGAGACTCAACAAACTAACTGTATATTACAAAAGCTGACCAACACAAAACAGAGGTTAGTTAAGAATGGTAACTCAATTTCTTCTTAGAACTCTATATTTTGATTCCAAAGCTTCAAACCATAAGAAACAATACAACTGTGTCTCTTTCCAATGTTAGGAAATATTTGGAAATAAGAAAATTCATCTAGCGGATGATAATTATGTGCCTATCAAGGTTGTCCGATGTATTTCTCCTTCTTTAATTTTGTGTCTCCTGATCTTTCCAAAACCTTATATTTTTGTTGAGCAACAATTGGTTGATCATAATTGTGATGCCCAATTTTCTTCTTCGGTTGCGTTGTGTAGGATCAGGTGTCCAAAAAAATATTCACAAAGGGACTTAAAAAATAGGACGACTATTTCCTACCCAATTAGCTTTCTCCACATGTTCTCTTAGTTTGTCTTTATTTTCTCTTGCTTGCACTGAAGTGCGGCAAAAGCGATTAGGTCATCCAAATTATCTTGTACTCAGTATTTTGTTTAAATCTGGTTCATTGGGCAACAAAAGTTATTGTTCTCTCAATGTTTCCTTTGATTGTATCACGTAGAAACTTGGAAAAAGTAAAATTTTACCTTTGACCAACACTACAACTCAGTGGTTTGATGTCATTCATAGTGATGTTTGGGGTATTACACCTATTATCTCCCATCTGCATTATAAGTAGTTTGCCATGTTCATAGATGATTACAGTTGTTGTATATGGTGGTTAATCTATATGATCAGAGAAGTTTCTCAATTTTTAGTTGTTTGTTAGGAATCTTGGTTAAGGTTGGAGTGTTACTGGACACCATATTTATTATACCTAGATTATTAGTATAGATAAGAGCCTTAGGTTAGTCTTTTGTATTAACACTAGATCTAATTAGTAATTATCATTGAACACACCATTTCTCTCTTTTCCACCCTTTTTTCTGAAATTTTAACAATGAAAAAGATATTCAAACCTGTCCATTAAATGCATATCAGTTATTTCATGCAACAAATTCTGCCAGTAGTATCTTATCCACCTAATTGACAAGGTCCAATTATGATTTCCCACTACATGGCAAGGTCCAGCCCTCATGAACATTCTTGCAAGATATGGCATCATTTTGTGGACCCAAGATGAGAAACTAACTACATCAACATAGGGAAAAAAACGCAACAGGAAAAGTGAAAATATGAAACCACTCTTATGCTTACAGAAGAAATCTGATCTCGGACTTAGTTATTTGCTATCCAGGTGAAGCACATGACATAACTGATTCCTAAGAAACACCATTATGAACTAAGAAAAAATGCAACACCAACTGCCCAAATATTTAGAAACAGAAAAAAAACTTCATTCCGTTTCAACTATATATTTGCCACTAATCAAACTATTTTATCACTAATTTAAAAGGGATTCATTCAGGTTCTTCTTTCTGTTCTAAACTTCTACAAGATCACAAGTATATCACAATCGTACCATAAATACAAAAGAAAGGGAACACAAATGTCTCTCACCAGTAACATGCAAGCCAGACCAGCAACAAAACAAGCGGCAAACCCATAAATTCTCTGCTTAGTCGACAACCAAAAATTATGTCATAGAGCCGTTAATGTTACATGAATTTGAAAGAGCAAGATAAAAGCGAAAATTTTTGCCAGCACCTGTGTTGTTGTGAGGGAGAAGAGGCCACCTGAATCCTCACCCAACAAACTCTCTCCCTGCTCTTCATTATCCCCTCTCAATGACCGACCAATGTTCCACATTGTTTCTAAACAATGGGTTGCTTACTCACTGTTTGCGCTGTACAAATTGGATGCAGAAATCAAATAATATCTACATCTATTGAAACTGTAAGAAAGAGAACTAAGAAATTAAAATATCCCAGCAAGTAAGCATATATCGGGAAAAAATTTCCACAATTAATTAGAAAATAAAAATTAAAAACAAGTTTAACTTCTTCATAATTAAATTTATACAATTAATATATACAAACTTTCTTAAATAACTTTTTTAAAAATTTTACTTTTAATTTATCCATAAACAGAATTTAATTAGTAGAAATTTCTTCGTTCTTCCTAAAGGTCATATACAATTGTCAATTAGCACTCAACTTGCAGTGCTTGATATATCTTACAGTACTTTCGATATTTTCCTCCTTTGTTCTTAAAAGTGGAGAAACAAAGGAAACATGTAAAATTGTTTTCATCGAATCGAAGAAAGGGAATAAGAGAAAATCTTACAGAGAATGGCCTCAGGAGGTTCTTTGTTACTGACAAATTTCAGTGGAGAAAGCAAAGCAACCGAAAATGTAGCGCACATTCCCCGATAACCGGCGCATGTGGAGAAGTCATTTGGGAAGAAAAGAGGAAAGTTTGGTGGCGTGGATGGAGTTGAAGAGAACTCAGCTCTACACTGCGTTGGCTGGCACTGGGCACCACGTACATTTTTCTGCGTTTTTTATTTTGATTTTTTTATTTTTGGATTTAGAAACTATTGAGTGAAACTTGCTATTGCACGGGTTTTAGTTTAATTTATATGATAATAATTTTGTTTCATAAACTAAAAATATTAAATTATATGATAAAAATATATATTAAAGAATACAATATATTTATGATTATTATATAAAAATAATTTATAAATGAATTTGATAGAATAGAAGAAAAAATAGTAAGGTAATTTAATCGTATGATTCTTTTAAAAATATTTATAATGAATTGTATACAACTAAAATATATAATAATATTTTTTTAAAATACATTTATTTCAAGGACCAAATACTGAATAGCTGGGATTTCCAATAGGAGAAAAATTGAGTTATCTAAATTAAATATTTACTATATATTACAAATATGAAGCTAACAAACCAAAGGGACTTCATGGCCCAATGGATAAGGCGCTGGTCTACGGAACCAGAGATTCTGGGTTCGATCCCCAGTGAAGTCGTTTTGGTGATAATATTTTGTACTTTGTATCTTTTAATATTATTAAATTAATATATAAATAATTTTATTTTATGAATATTAATCGATTATTTTTAGTTATCTCTAAAACAATAATTTTTAGTTAATCTTATTTTTACAATGTTAATATAGCAAAGGTAAATTTAATAACAAAATAATTTACTGACATCGAAATGATTTCATGGCCCAATGGATAAGGCGCTGGTCTACGGAACCAGAGATTCTGGGTTCGATCCCCAGTGAAGTCGTTTATGATTTTCATATTAATTTTTTTATAATACTAAGTATCTAACTAAGACACTATTTTGATTAATGTGAAAAAAATGGAGAAGTATGAAATGGTGCCATTTGTATTTAAAATTATTAATATGGTTAATTTATAAAAAATTATGAAATTGGGTCTTCTTATGAGTTCCATAACTCTTATCTTTTACTAAAATATTTTTATAATTATCCATATAAATCCTTTTTTTTTCTTGAATTATGATTCTCTTGACTGATTAACTAGGTAAAATATCTTTAGAAATTTTTTGTAATTATTCATATAAATCCTTAATTTTTCTTGAGTTATGATTTTCTCGTCTGATTAACTAGGATGCTTGTAAAAGATTTCGAAACTTAAATCAGTTAAAGAAAAGAATATAGGATGTAATAATTGTGTAAAGAATAATATATATATATATATAATTTATAATATTTTTAAATGGATTATTGGGTTTTTATTGAAGTTCAAGATTTTTCTTAATTACTTATTATTATTAGGTAACTTTTTTATTATATATCATACTAAATGAATTAATATCTACTTATTATATTTTATGCATTTTGAAAATTTAAATGGGTTTAAAGTTATATATTAGAAAAGTTAAATAATTTATAAGTAAGAAAAACTCATAAATTGATAAGGTTTTTTTATTGAAGGTGGTATCAATTTTTTATGTAAGTTGGGTTTATATTTCATTAGTGTGTTGTGTTATTTATGTGAATTTCTCTCAAAAGAATCTAACAATAATATCAAAATTGATAGTTAGTTTGATGATTCGGTGGATTAAGTACAATTTGAAATAGGTGAAACATTTTTTTTATTATGGATATCTGACAAAAGAAAATAAAGTCACTATTAGGTACTTATGATTAAAAAATATTTCTACTCGAGAGGAGTGATATACTAATGTAAAAGAAAATCAAACTTTAAAATAAAATTGTTAAGAATTTGAGTGAGTTCAAGTCAAAATGAGAAAATTAAATAACTTACGTATAAAAAAATTCATAACATAATTTAATATCTTAAAAATTTTCATTAAATAAAAAATTCTTTATATAAATTAGATTCATTAATATTGTTTTCTCAAACTTTACTAAAAGAATCCATAATATAAAAAATTATTTATATCAATTAGATTTGTTAATATTGTTTTTCTCCAACTTTACTGAAACAACCCATAATGAACATCTTACTTTTTTTATTCAAGACACTCGAGGAAATCATTTTAAGAGAAAAAATAATTCATTTATTTATTTTGTTTCTTGATCACAAAATACATCGCATACACATGATATATTGTTTTTGGTAATATAGTCTTACGTGCAAACACAATTTTAATTAATTATTTTTTATCTTTTTGCGATGGATGTGCTTTTATGCATCATATAATTTTTTAGTTTTTTAGTTTTTAATTTTTTTTGTTTTAGAATATTATTAGGATTATTATTTATTATTTAAATAATAACAATGAAATTAATAATTATTATAATAATGATAATAATAAAAATATAAACTTAATAATTATTATTATTATTATAATAAAAAAAGAATAAAAGTAGCAACAACAAATAATTAAATTCATAATACAATAATTTTTATTATTGAAATAATTTTTTATTATCATTATTATTTTTATTTAAAATAAAATAATAATACTAAATAATATTATAAAAACATTAAAAAAACTTAAAAAGTAAAAAAAAAAAAACATGAAAGCACAACTTAAAATAAATAATTTAATAACTAAATTCATATTTACATATACCACTTCCCTATTATAACTGAAAAAAAAATGAAAATTATATTTGAAATCATGATTTTCTTTTTTCTAAAATTATGTTTTTAAACACATCTTATCTATTTATAATTTTTTTTAAAAACAAACTAACCATATCCGTAATTTCACAAACAAATTACAATATTTCGATGCTTATGCAGAAAAAACACTGGTGGAAATTCGTAATGAGAACTTTTCTATTTCTCGGGTAGTTTCTGTTAGAAAAATATGTTAATTTCACGGGTAGAGCAGTACACAAATGATCTCGTTAAGCTGTGTAATAATATACTTTCGCTTACGCAGCAGCAATGAGTGAACAGAACTACACTATCATAAAGCACCATTCTCTCCTATTTTAATGTTCATTTACACTCTTGGAGAATATCACATAGTTGCTTGAGGGTGTTGGAGAAGTCTCCCAGGCTTGTTATGAGTTTGTCCCCTTGGCGTCTTGTAAAGTCAGTATGTGAGTCCTCTGCGTTCTGTGAGACACCTCCCTTATAGTCCGGTGCTGATTCAGCAGCAATTGCTTCAATCTCTACTGCCAAGTCTTGCAATTTCAGAGTCAATGTTTCCTGATTTACTTCCCTGCTAACTGCTATCTTTTCTACAGTGATCGGCTTTGGCCTTTCAATATGGTTGTTTTCATGAAGCTCTGCTTTGGGAAGGCTCTTTGGTGGCATCACTAAATCCTTTGGAGGCCTTTCTGCAGCACACTTCAACTTAGGTCTTGATTCTAGGAAGTCTTTCAAATACTCGTCTTCGGAATGATCATCCTCAGGCTCTTCTTCGTGGCTGTCCTCAGGCCTTTGCTCAAGACATACTTTGGGCTTTTGAACGCGATGCCTCAATTTACTTCGTTGCCCTTTTCTTTTGGACCCTGTTCATTGAATTTATAAAAATTCACCAGTTGAAAATACGATTTACACGGTATTGCTCCAAACGGAATAAAACAACTTAGTCTAGTTCATTTCCTAAATAATTACAAAAGTGTGGGAGAAAAGAAGAAACAGGTGGAATTATATCGTGTTAATCAAAACAGTTCCTCATGCTATACTTCAATTTTCACAATTCAAGAACAGATCAATAAAATTGGTGCCAAGGTTGACAAATATTACCCACTGCGATCATTTTATATTTAAACTGCCTTAGACAACCAATGAAAGGCCAAAATACTCTTAAGTCTCTGTATGTATCAATCTTACTTAATTCAAAATTTATGTTCAAATACAATTTCGAGGAGTCATAATTTTCTTCTCAACTTGCTCTTGGCTTGTGTTACAAAAGGAAAAAGAACCAAACTAAAATATCCAATTTTACATATATAGACTCTTCTGTTGAATGAGGTGCGTATCATTCTTCCTTTTGTTGTATTTTCATTCATGAAAAATTCAATGTTATATAATTACCCTACCAACAAAACCTGAATCTCTCAAGCAAGATGTAGGGTTAAAGCCTTGAGTTAGAAAAAATGAGATTGGGAGAAAAGACTACTAAAGAAGACCATCCAAGTACTTCCAAGGAGACCAAGTCATATCTATATTTTGTACTGATAAATAGTAATCCAAAGACAATACCGTACTAATTGTAAATTTACTTTTATTTATTTGAAGAGAATAAAATATGGGGATAATCCAGTAACTCCAACTTCATGCTTAGCAATATAAGGTGATTAAGACACTAAAACAAGTTTTGCAATTACATTAGAATACATGAGGCTTATTTGTACTGATAAATGGTAATCCAAAGACAATACCGTACTAATTGTAAATTTACTTTTATTTATTTGAAGAGAATAAAATATGGGGATAATCCAGTAACTACGACTTCATGCTTAGCAATATAAGGTGATTAAGACACTAAAACAAGTTTTGCAATTACATTAGAATACATGAGGCTTATTTGTTTATTGTAATATCCAGAAAATATCTTGAAATATCACTTCTGTATCTTATAATTAATAAAGAATCTTGGATGTTCTCTTATGAGTGGTTCCATATTTTATATACATGATTTGTTTCCTTGTTTAAAATACCCACAAATTAGATGCTTGCAAGAATTACTTATGAATAAAAACATTATTATTGTGGACCTCACACACATTAATTGCTTAAAATTGGACAAAGTTACTTATATAAGCAACTTTATCCCAATTTTAAGTAAATTTCTCTAATTTTAAACAACTCATGTTAACAACTCCCTTTGAAGATGCATGCTCTAACTTGTCCCATAAACCCAATAGCTGTGGCAGGTAGGTTGGCTCACAAGTCCTTTAATATCCCATTGATGTTGGCTCATGACATTGATAGAAAACATATTATGTTTTCATTTTTTGTTTGAGAAAAAAGGCTATGAACTGACAGTGTAAATCATCCAATCACAAACTACCATGTATGGTAAGTTTGTTGTCTTTTATAATGAATCCTAATAAGGGTAATTTGTGATTGGATACCGGTGTAAAACTATTTGACATCGTCACATTGTCCGTGCAAGAGCATTATACTGTTTTGTGTTTCTACATCTTCCCCCCCCCCCATCTTTTTTATCATCAAGATCGGATTGCAGGAAAATTAGGCCTTCTCAATCCATCTTCAGAAAAAGTGCAAATCCACCAAATCATGTTTTTCCAAAAGGTGGGGAGTGGGTGCTTTGCCAACACTAGTTCTGAAGTGCACGTTCTAATCTAAAGATACAAAGCAGCTTATAGTTCTACTGCTACATATTAACTGACTAATTAAATTCCATAGTTTGTTCATTAGCTTTTACTATGCAAGAAAGGAGACCAGAAACTGAACAAGCTTATCATTGAAAATCCCTCAATTTCTCTTCCATGTACTTTTCGTCATTAATGAGGACCCTTCCGCTATGTTTTATATAATCACCAGTCAGCAACACTGCCATCTGGCAAATATGTGGGTCTTTAAGAGCACAGGAGTATATTTAAACTAGCCTACCAACCAAATATTGCTTTAATAAAGACAAATAAGTTCTATGACTGCTTAGTCAGAAGCCTCCTCAAACATCCCCTTCCACGCCAACACTAACAATGAGTTATTGCTATCAATACAATCCATACATTCCTTATTTCACCATTTCACGTTCAAATGCATTGAATCAAACTACTTAGTCAATCAAGCACCATAACAAAGATTGTAGAAATCATATTCACAACAAGCTTAAATTGTCATATATGGTAAGTTCAAAGAACATACATATTAGATTCCTAAGTTAAAGATAATTCAAGCACAAAATGAATAAATAACAGATATCTTTTAGACTGTTATTCAGTCACAAATTATTGTGTATAATAAATTATTTGAAACATAGATTTGTTAAGTTTTAAAATTATCTAAAGGATGTGGTCAATGTGTAAAAAACTGTTAAGGATAGTGCATACCTATTACACTTCAATAAAATTTGAGTATAATCTGAAAGTATGAAGATTCGTATAGGTCAACCAATTAAACATCACCCCACACAGTACACACGACTTCTTTATTAGAAAAAAAAATAATGTTAATTTCATACACATCAATTAGTGATTGGATGAGCATCTGAACAATCTTAACACTTTCCTGATAATTCTTCAACTATTTATAGTTTCAGAAATGAAATTAACTGGTAAATAATATTAGGCGTATCATTCTTCCAATAACACAACGACACAAAGTTCACAGAAACATTTAAACGATATGTACCAATTTCCACGGTGGCGTCACGCGCCTCGTTCCCTGCTTCGGAATCGCTCTCGGGATCAACCATCCCCCGCTCCTCACGCGCCCTCACAACGCGTTCGACGGCCTCAAACAAATCACAATCGAAATTTGGCGGCAACTTGCCTCCAGCGGCTGCAGTTCCCCTGAGGCGGTCGTGTTCAGCGAGCAGCGCGCGCCACTTGCGGCGGCACTGCGCGAGGTTGCGGGGCACGTCCAAGGCGGCGCAGTTCTGAGCGATGATGTTCCACTGCTGGTGGGAGGAGAGCGCGACGGAGCAGTCGGCTTCCACCGCCGCGACTTCGTTCACCAGAATGAGCGACTCGGTGACGCTCCAATCCGGAGCCGCTTGGGAGCGCGTGCGTCGAAACGCGCTAGTCGAAACCGAAATTTCCTTGACATCATCGTCGTAATCCTTCATTTCTTCTTCACCTGGATTTTTTCCAATGTAGAAACCAGAAAAGAAAACTCCATCAGAAGAAGGAAGTGGTTTGTGGCATTTGCACTAACCATGTCCGAAACCCTCGCTCCGATTCCTGCTTAAAACGTCGTCGTATTGTGTTAATCAATCTGTCAGGTTTTTGGCCTCTTTAAGAAATGTTATTTGTGTGGTGAATATCTACAAATTGAAAGTGTAAGGTTTTCTTATTAGTTATTCAATGTAATAGATTAAAAAATTCATGAGTGTAATTTCAAATTATTAGGCTTAATTATAATTTGATTAATATGTAATTTTGAGCCTCTTTAATTATAATTTGATTAATATATAATTTGATCTGATAACTTAAAAATTAAATTAATAGATATTTTAATTTTATTAAAATGTAAAAGTTAATATTCAAAAATTATATATTTTTTTTGTAAGGATTTTATTTTCTCTTTCACCTCAAGGTTCCTTCTCAATCAATTTGGGCACAACTATTCTAAAAAATTAAAAGAAAACTACTTGTCTCAAGTTTAAATGTTAAACACTTTCAGAGGTAATCCATAATTAACTAAAAAGTAAAAAATAAATAATGAATTAAAATTGCACAAGAGAAAAATTAGAGACTAAAATTATGGATTTGCTAAAATATAGGTAGTAAAATTGCGCACTTTGTAAAATATAGGAACTAAATTTGTGGAAAATAAAATTTTAGAAACCAAAATTATAGGATTATGTTGTTTATAAACATTTAAAAATAATAATGTAAGTAAAAATATATTATTACATAATGGTAGATTTTAGTTTGATAGATTTTATCAAATGAAAAAAACAAATCTTTTAAATTGATTAGATTTTTCATTTTTTTAATATTACTATTTGGTCCAATAAACTTAATTTATTTTCATGTAATTTTTTTAATTTTGTATTTTTATTTTTTAAATCTTAAACACAAGTTTAAAAGAATTTTTATAATATAAATGCTACATTTAGTTTCTAATTCCTAATTGTGTAATCTCAAATTAAACAATTTGACCCTCAAAACTTGTTCCGTTGGAAGAAACTACTTCATATTTGGAGAAGAAAATTACAACTTCTATTTTAACACATATCTCACAAATAGAATTAAGATTTAATAAACAATAGATTCAAATCAAAGCTAAGATAGAAAGAAAAAATTTAACAAATATGAATTTAAATAGCATTATCTAAATCCAAGAGAAATCAATATTTATTTATGTTTTTATAGAACAAGGTTAATTGTCGCTAAGCTAATAGTAAAAAAGCATATTAATTTCAGAAGAAGGAATTTGATAGAATTTATATAAAATTCCGCAAATCAGTTCAGAAATAGATAAAGGATTATCACATGGATATTTATATAAGCTGGTGTAAAAAGTTTACGTAAGAATGGCCATTTAAACATGTAATAGAAAAAAGATACACGAGGGTTTAATATTATTTCACTTTAATTGAATTACGAGTAATTCTCTTTGGAATTTATTTAAAAGAGTTTCACTATAATTAAAATGTTGCAAACATATATTTTTTATGGCCATGTAGGAGGTAGTCACTAGATAGGTGTGTTAGTTTGAGGTTTTTAATAGAAGCATTATGAGAAGACATGATGATTAAGAGAAAGGTTTTTAAGCACAAGTAGTTTTAGATTCCTTACAGAAAGTTATTGAATAATCAAAGTTTCATCGAGGTACAACCAAGATATATCTGGTTGCATAATTATAGAAAAGGATAAGCTACTGATATCTAGCATAACCAAATTTGAATTTAAAAAGCTATGCAACAGAATGTTGTTAGAATTTGAAATACAAAAGGAAGTGATGGTTGATAATGACGAGGGAATTAAGGAGAAAGAGTTTCAACTGAAGTTTGCACTACAGTATTCAGTGTGGAAATTTGACATTCATTTTTGTCACAGTTCATTCCATTTCCTCTGTGAAAGAGCACAATAAAACTCATGACAGATGATCTACTACTTTCACCAATTAGTTTTACTGACAAAATAACTTAACATACGATAATTTCTTAAAGTGTTTTGTTGTATGCTACAAGATAATCTATGAAGTAGGTAACTCCTTGTAATCAAATTGCTCTTCTTCCTTGCCTGCAGAAGCATCAAGATTTTCCCCCGGAGCTGGACCATATGCCCAACAAACAGCAAGAAAGTAAAGATAGGTAACTATACCTAAGCAAGTGAGCAGTGCATAATAGTAATTCAAATGGCCCCTGTTAATGTTCGTTGATAACCAGCTCTCCTTCCCTCCTACACTAGTGACACTTTCCACAATGCTCATCAACATATTTCCCACTACATGAGCAACAGCTAGTTCAAGAGTGAAAAGAGCCATTGCAAAACTAGACATGGACTTGGGGATATAAGAGTAGAAAAACTCAACCTGCCCAACAGGATTAAAAGCCTCAGCTATTCCTAGTAAAACAAATTCAGGAACTAACCATAAAACTGACATGTGAACTACAGCATTTGGTTGGTCCTCAAAGCCTTCTTCAATGGCCACATTTCGTCTCATAGTTTCAACTATAGCAGATGTTACCTTACTTGCACATACAAACAACAATCCTATCCCCATTCGAGATCTACAACTGAGTCCTCTAGGCATGCCCATGAATTTTGATAGTAGGGGTACCATTATGCGATCGTACGTGGGAACGATTATTGATAGAGTGATTACAGTGATAAGAGTGAAGGATCCTGCAGGTATCTTGAAATTGCCAAATAACCTTCTGTCCATGGTATTTGCTTGGACGGTAGAGAATGAGCCTTGGCAGGCTATCATTAAGACGCCGGTGGACCACATAGGAAGGATCCTGAGCAAAGATTTTAGTGACTCGACCTGTCTTACCGTGCATTGGCTCCATGGATCTGAAATTGATCCATCAGTGTTTAGGACTGTCTCAGCATTTCTTATTAAGCAAGCTTTGTTCAAACACCTATAAAACAGAAAAGTAGAACTTGTCAAGAGGAGGCTAAAAGGTTCCTCATGAAGAAATAATAAAGACAATAACTAACACCTTGGACAAAGTTAATAAATGATTGTCAGTATCCAATATATGATGATACTTTTCTTACATGAATTTGAGAAGAGAAATTGAGGGGAAATTCATTAGATCATATTGGGAAAGCACAAGTACCGTAGGCTATCAGTGGGGACCATTGGATCCGAATCACGTTCTTGATAATAATGATCAGAGTTGCAATCAGGTAGAGTAAGTTTTCTGTTCTTCACAGCCACCACAACTACTTGTAGAAAACTTGTGAGTAAGCTCTGACCTGGATTCACTTTGGCATAGAACGGTGAACCAAGAATGAAACTAACAGCCGATAGAAACATTAGCACAGCAGGTACTCCAAACCCAATTTTCCAACCAAGATTTTCTTGAATGTACACAATTACACTCAAAGCAATCACAGTCGAAAGTCCAATTGAGGTATAATACCAATTAAAGTAGCTATCCAAGAGCCTCTCATCATTGGAACTTTCTTTAATTGTCAATTGATCTGCTCCAAAAGCTATGGAACAAGGTCTGATGCAACCAGCTCCAATGGAAATCAATCCCATGGAAAGGAACAAAACTGCTAGTTGACCTGCTGTAGCAGAGTTGCAGCCTAGCATCAATGGTTCACAGGAAGGTCTTAGCTCAGGGATCATGGCAGTTAACCACAAAAAGATTAAACCCTGTGAGACACAAGAAATATTATAACTGTATTATGAGAATAAACATCAAAACAATAATCCGTATCGTGTTCTTTTGAAAAATATGTCCTATATTTCCCCGAGAAAACAAATTATTTAAGAAATTCAAAAGCAAGCAGCACATACCTGTGTCGATGTGCTAAATATTTAAGAAATTCTGCAACTTTACTCGGTACAGAATTGCAAACATTCAAGTGCTCATGATAGAGAAATTATTAACAGTTTTAGATCATTGATAAGAACTTGGATTATATGATGTAACTAACTCAAAGATCAAGTATTTAAGTTTGTGTTATTTCTTAATGTTTAAGGGTATGTTGTCCCAATGTTTGGCTGGATATGAATTAGTATTAGATTATCGGTCATGTAGGGTACTTTCCAACCATAATAACAATTTCTGTCCTTCTTGAAGCATCTAAATAGACTATATCTTAATAATGAGATGATGAGACTTACAAGAAGGCTGGAGAAGGAACCGATGGAAATGACGAGGAATCGACCCAAGTAAGAATCAGAAATGAAGGCCCCGAAGATGGACAAGACATTGGACATGGCAGACCAAGTGTTGATTAATTTTGTGCCATCCACAATGGGCATGGCGTAAACGTTCATTAGGTAGAGTATCATGTTGGGCATGATCCCATAGCTCGCCACCTTCTCCAAACACTCGTTCACTGAATTGAGCCCGAGCCCACAATGAAGATAAACATATAAGAGTGAATGAACAATTTAGGTAGATACTATGAGAATCGACCATAGACTCTAAAGTCAACTCTAGCAAAGTGAATTATGCAAGGAGTGTGTTGGAAATTGTCTATACGTATTGAAATTCTATATAACTGTAGATGCAATAAAATTATAGTAAATAGATGAACTACAAAATAAACTTAGAAACTGGTTTTTGTAGGATTAAGATTTCTAACCGAATTAGCTACGAAATTTAAAGTGAGTGAGTGAGTGAGGGAAAATATACCTATGATGAAGGGCATGGTTCGCAAGCCACCCTTTCCTTCTGAGGATTCATGATCAGAAGAAGAAGTTCCATTTTGTAAGAGTTTCTTGCTCGAGGCTCCTGAGGATTCCATCGCCTTTGTTATCTTTTTGGGGTGTTGAGTTGAAACAAAGACAATAATGCAAGAATTTGGAGTACACAAATATTGAGAAAAGTGGGAACATGTTATCTCTGCGTAAGATAAGCAATAAAATATTCAGAAAGACTTCTACATGCTGACACACGTTGAATGGGATGCGACGACTTCCTTCGAAACATTATAAAATAGAATAACAACAACAAAACGATAACACATTAAAAATAATAATCAAGACAACCTTCATTGACATAGTGATGTCGCTTCCTCAACGACAAGAAGCAAGTCTGACTCCGAACTTACCTTTCACTGTCTGGTTTTCTCCATTGCTTTCTTCCCCCCTGCGTTATAACCGACCACACTGATGTTCTACTGGTGTGTCAAAGGTGTTTGTTTATCTGTATTTTTCTGCATTTCTTGCTCATCTATTTAAACCTCAAAAGCTACTGCATAAAAGTCTAATGGATGTAAAAAAAAAAATCAATGTCAGAAGTTATTCATCAATGGTTTCAATTGTTAATAAATAAGGAGTATATTTAGACATATATTTTAAGAAATACTTTTAGATAAAATAAATAAATAAATAAACTTTTATATATAGAGAGAGAAAAGACAGATTTATCAATTAATTAAGTCATAAGAAAAATTTTAACTTATTAAGAAACGTAGTTCCTTTCAAATATATTTAAGAAACTTATCATTCTTTTATATTATTTTCATTACTAAATCAATCAATCATATATATATATATATATATATATATATATATATTGTATGTCAAAATGATAATTTAAGTTTAAAAGATTATAAGATTTTAATTCGGTCATTGAATTCAAATAATTTAAATGGATTAAAATAAAATCTTCAAAATGAATTTTATCTTCCATTCTAATTATATTTCTAACTATTATTATTAAAATATAATTTAATCACTATGTATTATTATTATTAAAACATGATTTAATATATACATATATATATATAGTTTATATATAATAATTAGTTCAAATAAAATATAATTATTGAATTTAAATCATTTAAATGAATCAAAATAATATCTTTTAAATAATTTTTATTAATATTATCATTTAAATATAATTCAGCAACATTATTATTATTATTATTAAACTATAACATGGTTTATATATAAAGACTTACTTTTTATTATTAATATAAATATTTATTTGAAATAAAAAAAATGAATATGAAAGATAAATAATATTTTTAAGAGCTATATTTATTTATTTTATAAATTAACTTAAAAATATAAATTTTAAGGATTAAAAATCATTTAACCTCGCTTTAATGAATTTTTTTAATATTATATTGCTATTATTTTACAACATTTTAAATAAGATGGCAAAATGTCTCCTGAAACATGCTTAAGACGTGATTTCTGTGAGTGAAGAAATTTGAAGTAATAAAATCTCAGTAAAAAATTGAAGGAGCAAAAGGACAAAATAGATACATCAGAGGAACGAGTGCTTATTTAGGCAAAAGCACCAATGGTGGAATTTGTTTTCAAAATGAGTATTTTTCTAAAAAAAAATCATAAATGGATAAATGCGGTTTCACTTAAAAAATCATATTTTAAAACATAATTTTTAATATTAAAATGTATTGCAATACACAATTTTAGTTTTTTTTTTTACGTTCTAAAGTATTTTAATTTTGTATGAAGTACTTAAATATGACTTCACTTTATTTTATAAATATTTTTTAATATTTATATATTTATTATTATTAATTATTATAAATAATAATAATTTTTATTATTATAATATTATTCATGATTTATATTATAAATAATAATTATAATAAATAAATATTATTTATTATTATAATCATAATTATATTTCTTCTTTTTATCATTATATACGATTATAAATTTATTATTATTATTTATTAATTTTATTATTATTAGTATATTTATTAATTTTAATATTTTTGTTATTTATTTGAAATGATAATTGTAAGTCCTATTATCATTACATTAACAACCTAAAATTTAAACATACATAAAGATATAAATATATTTATTTACACCAAAAGGAAGATTATATTATATAAATTTCTTATACATTTTTTTCAAACAAAATAATTAAAATGTAATTTTTCATCTACACCTCATCATCAACTTAATGTTGAGAATGATTATCTAAAATATTATATGCTCTCGTGTAACAACATGTTCATTACATATTAGATTAATACTTCACACAAACTAGAGTAAGTTAATGATAAAATTAGTTATTCATATTATTATCATAAAATATTCTCAATATTCACATTTTAATAAATAATTAATGCACAACAACTATATACAACAAATCAAATATATAATATATCAGCATGCAAGTTACATCCAAAGCTATCATACACTGACTTTCATAATCATAAACACTTGACTCTATTTTCGGAAGACTCTAATGCATTGAATTTAGACTCAAAGATTTGCACTTGTCACAGTATATTCTCTAAGTGGATATGTCCAACATAAGTACATAATTATAACATGTTCCCTCATGTGATAAGGTAAATCCCTATAACTTGTCATATACATGAGTCCAATAATAGAGTCACGGTATCTCCTTCAGAATCCCAAATTCAATACATTACCTATATCTCAACATAGTATCTCCTCCTTAGAAACTACTATATTAACTTTCATCAATTCATCAAAGATATAACATACATATAAGTGTATCACATGATATTTCTCACATTACAATAATATATTTTTCTATACATATATTAGCACCCAACACACATTATTTCATGTTCAATACATGTCTTTTATTATCATAAGTCATGTATATATCATTTCTCACATTTCAACAAAGAATAAATTTATAGGATTTGACCTATATCTATTCCTTTAAGCGTACCTTTTTTCTACAAATATAATTTTTAACTAAATCTTGTTTCATTGTATTACTTACTTTTAGGGCTTTGATTTGCATATATGGAAGATTAGATTTGAAATTCTAAGCTATTTTTTTATGATTTTTAGAAGTTCAGACAAAAAAAAATTATAAGAAATTTCGTTTGAGCGAAAATACACCCGAGAATCACCTTCTTTTCTCTAGGTTAAGCGAGACTCACTTTCGTTTGAGTGAAAAAAATTTCGTTTAAGTGAAAACACAATCGAGACAAGTCTCGTCCACTAGGAGTTATTTCATTTGAACGAGATATTTTTCACTTGAAGGAAAATGCACCCGAGAGGAGTAATTTCCTCTTCTGTACATTTTGCTTGAGCGACCAGTTATCGTTTAAGCAAAATATGCAGATAACAAACCTGCTAAATTTGTATTAAACTACACTCCAGATATCAAACACTATCCTATGAGACTCTATTACTCAAGTTTCTTTTAAAATATGTCATACCTAATCCAATTATAACTCATGCCCTAATAGTTTATACACATCATTACTCTAACCTTAACTCATTTAATCAGAATTTAAGATATAATCCAATAACTCAATTTCTTCTAACCTAGAGTACTATAAAAGTCAAAGAACAACTAATTTCTCTTATCTTCCAATTTCGAGTGCTTTCAAGTTTGAAAACTCCAAATTTCCAATTTTTTAGGGAGTCGAGATCCTGCTCACCTCAATTAACAAATCGAATCTATTACAATGTTCCTAAACTAATTAAGATTCATCTTTACCTCACCAAGATCACATGTAAATCTTAGCCCCCAATTTGTAAAAATACTCTAAAATTGAGGAAAGAAAAACTTAATATATTTAATATTCTAATTGATGAAAATATTCCTCGCTAATAGGAATACAATGATGTAAAAGATTATAAGAATTGAGTAAGAAAGTTTTAGAGAGAAATTAGAGGATTTAGAATTTAAAGAGATAGTAATTATTTAGAAATGAAGTTGAAACGTAAAAATTATCTATTTAAATTATTTTTATCTTAAAAATAAAAACTTCAAACTTTAATTTATTTAACCACTATTTCTCTTTAAATTACTAAAATACCTATCCTTACAATAATAATAATAATAATAATAATAATAATTATTATTATTATTATTATTATTATAATCAATAATGATAAATAAGTATAATAATAATAATAATAAAATTAATAAATATAATAAATTTATACTTGATAATTAGAATTGTTATTATAGGAATAAATAATATAAAAAAATTAATGGTTGCAATAATTATTAATAATAATATTGTTGTAATAATATAAATTGTGAATATTATTATTATAATAATATAATTATAATTATGAATATTAATAATAATAATAATAAATAATTAGTATTATTATTAATTTATTATTATAATTATAATATTATTTTTTATAATTATACAATTATAAATTTGTTATTATATTTCTTAGTTTTAGTGTTATTATTATACTTATTTATTATTATTTATTAAATTGTTATTATTATACTTATTATCATTTTAAATAAATAACAATAATAGTAAATATAGTTACAATAATTACATGTACCCGGTCGAATGATCAAGGATGTCCGAGATACTAGATCAGTATCTCGAGTTATCAGATATTATTTGAATAAAATATTTTCAATTGACCGAATTAGGGTTCAGGTTTAGAGTTAAGAAGTAAGGAAAATATTCCTTTAACTCTCGAATATTTATGATTCACATGGTTTTATAAATGGTTAAGAATAGGTTATTCATTCTACTTTTTTTCTACAGGTCACACATTAACTTAAACATAGGAGAGGTTTTGTTAGTACCTTCCCCTCCGTTCAATATCTACTCGAAATTATCAACGTTAGCTCGGACGCCTTTAAACTCAAGTAGCAACAATGATAAAATTAAAAAATATAAAAACAATAAAGTTATTATTGTAATAATATTATTATTACTATAACCATTTATATTATTGATTTTATTATTTATTCCTATATTATAAATATGATAACATTTCTATTATTGTATAATTAGAAATTTATTATTATTATCTCTATTAATTATTATTATTATACTTATTTATTAAAATTAGTATAATTTTAAATAAATAAAAATTATAATAAAGATCATAAATATACTAATAATAGTAAAATTAATAGAATATAATAATAAAATTATTATTTCAATAATATTATCAGTAACTATTATAATAATTAATATTATTAATTTTATTATTTATTCCTATAGTTATAATTATATATATAATTTTTAGTATTATATAATTATAAATTTATTATATTTTTTATTATACTATATTTATTAATTTTAGTACTATTTTTTAAAATTATTACTATGCTTATTATCATTTTAAATAAATAAAATTAATAATGAAAATAATAAACATACTAATAATAATAATAATAATTAATATATATATATATATATATATTAATAAATAATAATAATATCATGATAACAAAAAGTATTAATTTAACTATAATAATAATAATAATAATAATTTTATAATTGTCTAATAATAAGAATAAGAAATACAGTTATGATTATAATAATAAATAATAAAATTAATAATATTAATTATTATAATAATAATTATTAATAATATAAATTATGAATAGTATTAGTATAATAATATTTATTTATTATAATGAATAATAATTATTATTATTATATAAATATATAAAGATTAAAAAAATATAAAGAAATAAATATAAGGTAGAGTCGTATATATAAATATGACTTTAACATAAAAAAATTTATTAAAGTTGTATATTAAAATATAATTATAATATTAAAAAAAGAGTCATATTTTAAAATACGTTAATAGTGATACATTTCCGAAATCTTTTAGAATAATATCATTTTGAAGACCAATTGTAGCTTATTCTCTTACTGAAACATTTTATTGATATGCTGGACATTATCTAAATTTGTTTTTATTGCCGAACATTTTATTATGTTCAACGGTTTAAGTGTTATCTCATGTCTACAGGTACCCATAACCGTGCAGAGTAGGCAAACACTGGGAACAGTTGATGGAAGCAAAAGAAAGAAAAAATTATGTAAATGGGAAGAATTTCAGAAAAGGCTATTGATAATGGCATAACTAAGTCTTAACTGGGAAAAGTTTCCACTGTAATGGCAGTATTTATTTAGCGTGGAAAGCTACAATCACTTTTTCATATATTTCGTTCCATTTCTGCGGCATATCTACTTCTACAGTGCAAGACCACAGTCCAGGACTCAGCACATATCTACTTTTAACCTATGAGTTTTACAGATAAAACAACTTACAGTGCTACAACTTCTCAAGTGATTTCGTGTACCTGCTGCAAGCTAGAAGATAATCTAGGAAGTGGGTAACTCCACGTAATCAATTTGTTCTTCTTTCTTGCCAGCTAAAGCTTCAAGTTTTTGCTCCGGAGCAGGACCATAAGCCCAACAGATAACAAGAAAGTAGAAGTAGTTAAGTATACCTAAGCAAGCGAGCAGTGCATAATAGTAATTCAGATGACCCTTGTTAATGTTAGTTGAAAGCCAACTCTCGTTCCCTCTCACACTAGTGCCCTTGTCCACAATGCTCACCAACACATTTCCAAATATATCAACAGCAGCAAGCTGAAGAGTGAAAAGAGCCATTGCAAAACTTGACATGGACTTTGGTATATAAGTGTAGAAAAACTCAACCTGACCGACTGGATTGAAGCCCTCAGCAATTCCAAGCAAAACAAACTCAGGAACTAGCCATAAAACTGACATGTGAATTACAGCGTTAGGCTGGTCCTCAAAGCCTTCTTCTATGGCCGTATTTCGTCTCATAGTTTCAACTACAGCTGATGTTGCCTTACTTGCACATACAAACAACAATCCTATCCCCATTCGAGATCTACAACTGAATCCTCTAGGCATGCCCACGTATTTTGCTAGTAGAGGTACCATTACACGGTCATACGTGGGAATTATTATTAATACAGTGATTACAATGACAAGATTGAAGGATCCTGCAGGCATTTGGAAATTGCCAAATAATCTTCTGTCCATGGTATTTGCTTGGACAGTAGATAATGCGGCTTGGGTGGCAATCATAAAGATGCCCGTAGACCACATAGGAAGGACTCTGAGCAAAGATTTCAGTGACTCCACCTGTCCTACTGTGCATTGGCTCCATGGATCTAAAACTGATCCGTCTGGTTTTGACACTGCCTCGGGATTTCTTATTATGCAAGCTTTGTTCAAACACCTATAAAAGAAGATAATATTGATTCACTGTCAAATTATTCAGTAAAATATTATACGACAGGAACATGTCTGTGCGATGGAATTACTCTACATTCCCAAAAAAAGTAGAATTTGTCAATGGGAAGCTGAAACATTCTTAATGAATAATAACAAACTACATTGAAAAAAGTTAACATATAATAGTCATTATCCAATATGGATACTTGGAGATATCATTTGCTGTTAATCATATAAAATATATGGGGGGAAAACAATTTTGAGAGTGAAATTGACAGAAAACTAGATCATGAGGGCAAGCACAAGTACCTAAGGCTATCAGTAGGAACCACCAGATCTGAATCACGTTCGTGATAGTACTGATCAAGAGAATCAGGAAGACTAAGTTTTCTGTTCTTTATGGCCACCACAACTACTTGAACAAAACTAGTGAGTAAGCTGTGACCTGGCTTTGCTTTAACATAGAACGGTGAACCAAGAATGAAACTGACAGCCGATATGAACATTAGCACAGCAGGTACTCCAAACCCAATTTTCCATCCAAGATTTTCTAGAATGTACACAATTACGCTCAAAGCAATCACAGTTGATAACGCAATTGAGGTATAATACCAATTAAAGTAGCTATCCAAGAGCCTCACATCATTGGACCTTTCTTTATTTGTCAGTTGATCTGCTCCAAATGCTATAGAACAAGGTCGTATGCAACCAGCTCCAATGGAAATTAAGCCCATGGAAATGAACAAAACTGCTAGTTGGGCTGCTGTGGCAGAGCTGCAGTCTAGCATGAATGGTTCACAGGAAGGTCTTAGCTCTGGGATCATGGCAGTTAACCACAGCATGGTTAAACCCTGAGAGAGACAAGAAATATTATAACAGCATTAAGTAAGCATCTAAGAATCATTTATGTCAAGTTTTCCTTAAGATAGTTCCCATTTCCTCAGGAAAACTGTTAGAAATCTCTATCAATGCAAAGGATGTGCTGAAATCCTCCTTTATATGAGAGGTGTGACAAAAACCTTCTTCAATGTAAAAGGGTGTAATGAAAATCTCTCTAGATGTGAGGGATTGTGATGAAATCTCATTGACCAGAAATACGAAAAAATGATGGTATATAGGTGAGATTTACTTCACCTACTAAGACCAATTTTATAAGATTGAGTTAGATTTCTAATTTGGTATCAAAGTCAATTAGAATTGAGACTATTGAACCTTTAATGGTTGTTGAAATGAAGTGTTAAAATCTCCTATGATGTGAGGGGTTCTGATAAAATCTCACACCAACTAAAGATATAATAAAATTATAATATATAAGTGAAGTAGACACCTCACCTTACTAAACTGCTAGTTTTGTAGGGTTAAGAATGACACTTGTCTATTTCTAATAAAAACAAAACAATGGACCACCACAGAGCACCCTTTGAATGAATACAGTATGCCATGACTGACTACTCTAGCCTACACCAGCTAAAGCAATTACAAGTAAATAGTGTGTTTATGCTAAAAGTCAACAAACTTCAAATATGATTTCTCCATGAAGTTCAAATGCTTATAATTATGAAAATTATGCTGCCATGCGAATGTTTAGGTGATAGCAACGCGTCACCAGCCCAAAAATCTAGCCCATCAGAATTACGAGTAGGCCAACCTACCTCAAAGACTATGTTTGATAGGAAATTTCTAATATTGGGTCTGTTAAGATTTTATTACACTAGGTGCTTGACTCAAGTTTGTTACTGTTGCCTTTTTTTCCTTCTGGATATTTTCTTTGTCCTTTGCCCGTACCTACAATTGCGGGGAACCTCTTTGTCCTGATGCCTTTATTTTTCCTTTCGGAATATTCCCTCTGTTCTTTTGCCCGTAGCTACAATTGCGGGAACCAATGATTGCAAGATGTATTCTCTTATTTATTCTATCGTGCATGGAATGAAAAAACAGAAAATTTTACACAAAATAGTTATTTAGCATAGCTGTAGTGTTCTCTGTTCTATCATTAGGCATCTTGATTTAGGTAGTTTGCTCAAAGCAACTTTCCGAGTAAAGTTCACGCATTTTATGACAGACCAGCTAAAGCGGACCAACAAACATTTGATTTCTTACACAAGGTTTTGGTTTTTACGGTGAGGGAGGGAGGTCTATACTTACTTGTTTTGAACAAGAGTGGAGTCTCAGAAGCAATTTTTTGTTGTGTTGCTATCTAGCATGTACCTACAGGATCAATCCCATGGTTCTAACAAAAGCCAGTGCTATTACCAAAATGGCCATCCATTATGCTATTCCACAAAGATACACGTTCACCATAACCAGGTTATGTGAGAGAGTGGAAACTAAATCCTCAAAAGCCTAAATAACCAGATTTATAAACAAAATGAAAAAAGGTATGCAGAAAGCACCTGCATTGATGAGCTAAATTAGTTAAGAAATTCTGCATCTTTCTCTTCTTTTTTATGCTTTTCTGCAACTTTCTCTAATAGGTAAAGTCCAGCTCCATTTTAAACAAATTAACAGTCAGCCTTCAGTACTTAAACTTTATAGTTTGCTTATTTAAAATTTTGGAAAAAAAAAAATCGATTCTTAATTATCTGAAATTTTTTTTATATAACTTCTTAAAAATGTTATTCTACCTAAAGATGAAGCTTAAAATGATCTAAAAATGAAGATATTTATAACTACCTTTTAATTTCTTAAAATTATAATTAAATAAAAACAATTATTACTTTCTATATAATTATTGAAAGATATTTCTTCTTTCTCAAAGTAATTACATTTTAAGATCTTTTCACACTTTAAAAATAACAATGAATATGTCAATAAACATTTTTATTAAAATAACCTCTCTTTTCTTATGTTTTACTTTCATCTGCAGTTGTAATTTATTTGGAGGCAAATTAGAAAAAAAAATCAATATTTCGTAAAAAACTAACAATCTGAAATTTTTTTTCAAAAATTTAGCCTTCAATCATCTTGAAATGGAAGAAATAAATGATTTTTACTTAATTTTAAAACAATATAAGCATATAAATTGCTCTTAAAATTCTCTTTTTAATCATAGGTTTCCACAAGACTCAAATTTTTTTAAAATTCTCCTCCAGTCATATCTCTCTGTTTCCAAGACACAAATCTAAGAACTTCATTTATAATTGGAGCTAAATTCCATTCCAACAAACTTCATTTGTTAAAAATTCAACTCACAGCCAAATTTTCTATGTAACTTATTTGCGGAATTCAACATGTTGAAAATTTTGCAACAATTCACATTTAACGTTGAATCAGCTGAGAATACCTCCCCTTGCTCGTAAAGAGTGCTTATAAAAAAAATATTATGAAATTTAGATTTTAAAGTGAAACAAAATTTCTACTGTTTTTCTTTTCAATTTTAAAAAATTCATGAATGATATTCATAATAAAATAAAATGTGAGAGTAGATTAATAGTAGTAACCTATTAAAAATCATGTTTAGTATGTTCTGTAAGGAATTAAAAAAAAAAAACTCATTAAGTTTAAGTTTTTTTTTTAAATAAAGAAAATTGATATAATTTTATTTATTTATGTGGGATAAACTTCTTAAAAAGAAAACAAAATAAGAAGAAAATAAGTTTTATTTTTGGTCCAGTAAGGAAGAACATACTCTGCTTTAACTAGACTTACAAGAAGGCTGGAGAAAGAACCGATGGAAATGACGAGGAATCGACCCAAGTAAGAATCGGAGATAAAGGCCCCGAAGATGGACAACACATTGCACATGGCAGACCAAGTGTTCATCACTTTTGTGCCTTCCACAATGGCCATTCCGTAACCCTGCATCAGGTACAGAATCATGTTGGGCATGATTCCATAGCTCGCCACCTTCTCCAGAGACTCGTTCACTGAATCCAGTCCACAATGAAGGTAATCAAAACGACGTCGTTTGTGAAACAGCGAAAAGCGAATGAGTTACGGTTATGAATGTCAAAGCTAAGGGAGAGAGTGGTACCTATGATGAAGGGCATGGTTCGCAAACCACCCTTTCCCTTTTCGGATTCGGAAGATGATGACGATAGAGTGCCATTTCCCAGGAGATTCTCGGAGTCCATTTTTTTCTCGTCTCGGAGTCCAGGAGAATCTGAGAGAAGAGTGATGCGTGCGAAACGAGGGTGGAGAAAGGCTTGTATAACACACCACAATACAAACCTAACCACGAGGTCGTTCTAAAATAATGTAAAATGTGTTATAAATATCTAAAACAATCATTGGAAAAAGAAAATAAAAAAGATAAATTTATAGAAAACATAATTTGATAAAATAAAATAAAAAAATCCCCATAATAGGATAAGAAGACACATATTTCTTGAACTCGTTCCTCTTGTACAAAAGACACGTTTACTTTTTTCTTTCATTCATGCATGCAAATTTTTGTAAGGAAAAAAAAAACAATTCGTGCCAGTTTTATTTACATGACGGTAATAATTCGGCTTCTAACAAAATATTAAAAATTAAAAAATTAATATCAAATTTTAAAATTAATATATAAAGAAATTCTTAATTATCCAATTCGGTGCACTTCGAAGATTTGATGAAATTATGAATTATGTTTCGAATTTTCAATTTTTTTTTTAATATTTCGATGTTGAAGCCAATTTTAGACAATATATTTGAAAATAATTAATGATTAAATCTCCTCGTACAATACTGAAAAGATAATAATAATTTAAAATAAATAATAATAATTAATAAATCAAAATATACTCATTGATAAAAGATATTATAATAAACAAAAAATAATTATTAATATGAAATAAAATAATTAAATAAATAAAATAATTTAAATGAATGTGAGTGAGCTAGATATATAATTCTTAATAATTTTTTATATATAACGGTGTATTTTTTAAATAAAAATTAAAAAATAATTACATATAAAAATTAAAAATAATTTTATTTTTACCAATTATTTGGATATGGTTTATATAAATACATATAAATATATTAAATGAGTTTATATATTTTCTTAAGTTAGTTGTGAAACTCTAAAGTAAAAATATGAAAGTCTTATAATCTTGTAATAAATATCTATTGCATATAAATGAAGAGAATGAGAAGTATTTGAAACAAGTAGAAATTAGAATATGGTGTAAAATTCACTTTGCGAAAATTTTATTTTATCATGATTATAATAAACTCAACCTCATCTAAAATTTGATTAGACTGTCTTTATTCCAGCCTAATAAAGAATTTCTTTAGTTCAATTTTTAAAAATTAGGATATGATTGAAAACTACTTTAAAAATGATTTATATGGAGATTTCCAACTCTACTTTCTTTATCTTCTCTTGTTTAATTATGGACTGTAGTGAAGTGAAATATTGATTAATTTGTGCTGCCAAATAAAATAGTCTGTGGTGATTGGTTGTTGAGAAATAGAAAGGGATAACAAAAGATAATTATTTTTTGTATTGAGTATTATTGGACGTTAGATAATTTGGCCAAAAATAAGGAAAACTATATTTTTTTAAAGATTGAAATTATACTTAAACACTAATGAGGTTTGAATTATGATGTTAATTTTTATCTTACATTTCATAAAAGTTTATTTAAAGAAGGAAGAGGGTACATAAATTAAAGTTAAAATAATTCAGAATTTAGAGTTGAAATTAATCAAATAATTACTAGAAGAATATGACTAAAGTGAAAAAAAAAAAGATTGCGGAAATTAATATAGTAGGAAAAAAGTAAACATGATATAAAATAAAAACAACAAAATAAACTTGTGAAAAAGATTCACAAATAATTGATATTGTTTAACCGTTGTTCTAAGACATTTATAAAAGCAAGAGTATTTGAATACTCTTACCTCAAAACATTTATATTAACTCTCTGTTCATAGATTAATTTTGATGGTGTTTTATTTTATATTTTCAAAAAAATTACATCGTGAGAGAACCATGAGTTTTCTACACAACGCGTGACTTTCTCAACGGTCGAATATGTTTTTTTACTTCCAAAATTCATCATTGATCCCTTTTAACCATATTAACTTCTTCCATCATTTATACTATTTTAATGGATTATTTTTTCATTCACCACCCTTTTTCAGCATATCTTTTTGTCTACACATGATTTCTCGAAACATTATTTTTATACTTAACAATTTTTTATATAATCAATAAGATATATTTTTATTTATTAATCAACTTACCTTTACTTAGTTCACTCTAGTCAAATTTTGTTATATATAAGAACATCTATAACACAAAGTAAGGAATGCTAAAAACATAATCTCATAGCATTTTATTATTCACACTCAAATACACTATTCTAAATTAAACTCCTTTTATGGGTTAAAATCTATGGTAAAGTATAGCAAGAGAGTCATTAAATAAGTTCATATCAAATTTTGTAACTTTTCATTAAATTTCAATCCACATGAAAGAATGTCATCCTGACATTTCTAATGCGGGTAAACACTGTCATAAATTGAGCAAAATATAAGAAAATGATGTAAAATAGAAAGAGTTTTAAAAAGGCTATCGATAATGGTATAAATAAGTTTGTAACCATGCAAAAGTTCCACTACAATAAGTTTATTCTTCATGATATATACTCCTACTGTGCAAGACCACAATAAAACTTTGCACAGGTCTACTTTTGACCTATTAGTTCTACAGATAAGACAACTAAAAGTAGTACAATTTCTCATGCGTTTACAGTACCTATTGTATACTCAAACTTAATCTAGGATGTAGGCAGCTCCTTGTAATCAAATTTCTCTTCTTTCTTGTCTGCTGAAGCTTCAATCTTTTGTCCCGGACTAGGACCATAAGCCCAACAAATAACAAGAAAGTAGAGGAAGTTAATTACACCCAACAAAGTGAGCAGGGCATAATAGTAATTCAAATGTCCCCTATTAATGTTAGATGATAACCAGCTCTCCGTCCCTCCTACACTAGTGACCTGGTCTACTATGCTCACCAAGATACTTCCCACTACATTAGCAGCAGCTAGTTCAAGAGTGAAAAGAGCCATTGCAAAACTAGACATGGTCTTCGGGAAATAAGTGTAGAAAAACTCAACCTGCCCTACAGGGTTAAATGCCTCAGCTATCCCAAGCAAAAAAAACTCAGGAACCAACCATAAAACTGACATGTGAATTACAGCATTAGGTTGGTCCTCAAGGCCTTGTTCAATGGCTGCATTTCGTCTCATAGTTTCAACTATAGCTGATGTTGCCTTACCTGCACACACAAAAAGCAATCCTATACCAATTCGTGTTTTAGAATTGAACCCTCTAGGCAGGCCCCAGTATTTTGCTAGCACAGGTACCATTATGCGGTCATATATGGGAATGATTATTGATAATGTGATTACCATGATAAGAGTGAAGGACCCTGCAGGTATCTTGAAATTTCCAAATAACCTTCGGTCCATGGTAGTTGCTTGGAGGGTAGAGAATGAGCTTTGGGACACCATCATAAAGATGCCCGTGGACCACATAGGAAGCACTCTGAGCAAAGATTTCAGTGATTCGACCTGTCCCACTGTACATTGGCTCCATGGATCTGAAACTGATCCATAAGGGTTTGAGAGAGTCTCAGGAGTTTTTTTTATGCAAGCTTTGTTCAAACACCTATAAGATAAGACAAGGTTAATTCACTCCCAAGATATATTGGAAAGTGTCAACAGGATTAAATCCCTGATTTATTTCTTGTTAATTTCCCTATAATTCTCTCCAATATTTACTTGAGCAGATTTGCACATATTTTCTCACAATTTTATTTCATTGACAGATTTTAATCGTCGTAAATTAATCATGCACTAGGTAAATTGAATAGCTAAAGTTTCTTTATATGACGAGGGCAAGTACAAGTACCTAAGGCTATCAGTAGGGACCACCAGATCTGAATCACGTTCTTGATAATACTGATCACAAGAATCAGGAAGACTAAGTTTTCTGTTCTTTATGGCCACCACAACTACTTGAACAAAAGTAGTGAGTAAGCTGTGACCTGGCTGTGCTTTAACATAGAACGGTGAACCAAGAATGAAACTGACAGCCGATATGAACATTAGCACAGCAGGTACTCCAAACCCAATTTTCCATCCAAGATTTTCTTGAATGTACACAATTACGCTCAAAGCAATCACAGTTGATATCGCAATTGAGGTATAATACCAATTAAAGTAGCTATCCAAGACTCTCTCATTATTAGATCCTTCTTTATTTGTCAGTTGATCTGCTCCAAATGCTATGGAACAAGGTCTGACACAACCAGCTCCAATGGAAATTAATCCCATGGAAAGGAACAAAACAGCTAGTTGGGCTGATGTGGCAGAGTTGCAGTCTAGCATGACTGATTCACAGGAAGGTCTTAGCTCTGGGGTCATGGCAGTTAACCACAAAATGGTTAAACCCTGTCAGAGAGAATAAATATCGTGACAGCATTATGAAAATAAATATCATAAGAATCATTTATATCATGTTTTCTAAAAACCATGTCCTACGAATTCTCCGGGCAAACAAAGCAATGAACCATTATCAAGCAGACTTTGAAAGAGTACACAAAACCAAGCCATGGCTGACAACTCTAGCCTACACCAAATAAAACAATTAAAAACAATAATTGTGTATTTCAGAGCACAACTTTTAAGTTGCTGTAAGTTCAGAGGGTATCATTTAAAAAGAAGATTATCTACTAGTAGATGCACTACTAAACAACATTACCAAGGCAAATGAGCAAACTAATCACGTCCACAAAGCTAACCAAACACACATGAACGATAGACTGAAGCCAATAAGGTATAGGTGATAATCCTAATATATGCACTGATCATTATTGCACATAATATTGCATCATTACACCTCAGTTAACTTGAGTGTCACATGTAGTTTGCAGCACACCCATGTCCTATTCAGCGAGGGAGCCAATAAGGTATAGGTGATAATCCTAATATATGCACTGATCATTATTGCACATATTATTGCATCATTATACCTCAGCTAACTTGAGTGTCACATGTCTTTTGCAGCACACCCATGTCCTATTCAGCAAGGGGGTCCGAGAAGTACATCGGAAGACAGGTTCCAGGAATCTACTAGAGGAGATTAGGTCTTGTAAGAGTGTCTTGGAAGAACATCAACTATAAGATATTTAGGTATCATGGATTGGATTAAGTTTTCTGAAGTAACTTTCTAAGCCATGGTTTACCCGTTTCTTTGAATCATGTTAACAGATAAAGCTGAAGTTAGGGATGATAATTAAACCTGTATCCGTAGGGACCGACCCGTCCCTATCCCGAGTTTGACAGAGAAAACCTGAGTTAACTGGGGGTGGATTTTCCCGCTTTAAAAAATCGGAGACGGGCGGGGATGGGTAATGCAATCCCTACCCCGATCCCGACTTTATATTTAAATTTTAAAATATTAATATTTTAAAAGTATTTCTTTTTCTCTGTTTCTATTATATATAAGATCATTTTTTTATATTTCACCATTTTTATTTTTCTTCTACCCACTCTTTAATTTTTTTATCTTTTATATCAATTAATTTATTACATTATTTTCTCTCTTACCTTTATGTTTTTTCACATTTCCTTAATCTTTCCCATCAATTTGTTTTTTTTTTATCTTTTCAACCAATTTGATGAACACAAAGTTATTTTTTTCTTCTTTATCTTTTTCTAAATATTTTACATAAATCTTAGTAATAACTAATATTATTTTATTTATAATTTATATTTATTAGGTTTTATTATGTCATAATTTTTTATCTTATTTTTCTTATTTATCATATATCAAATTTTATCTTAATAAAATAATTGTATTTTAAAATATTAAAAAGAATTGATAATTTAAACTTTTATTACTTCGAACTAATTAAATAAAAATTAATTTATTAAACATTTTTTTATAAACTATATATTCCATATTTTTAAATGATAACTTAAAAATGAATTAACTTATATATGTAATCAAATGTTTGAATACATTATTATAATAATAATAATAATAATAATAATAATGTTATAAGTATTCAAGTATTTGAATACGGTGTTATAATAATAATAATAATAATGTTATAAATATTATATATATATATATATAAATAAAAAATGATTAAATATTTCTTTTACATATATATTTTAATATAAATATAATAAATTAAAAAATATTTATTTAATTAATAATAATTATAAATTATAAAATTATAAATATTTATTTATATATAAAAAATACATAGTAAAATTAATTTATTATAAATGTAATTATCTTTTTAAAAGCAATATAGATCGAGGATGGGGCGGGGCAAGAAACCCGAAACCCAGCGGGAACGAAGATGAGGACTTAATTTCTAACATCGGCGGGAATCAAGAACGGGGACGGGAGAGATAGTTAAAAAAGTCGGGAGCGGAGATCGAGGAGGCAAAACCCGCCCGCACCCCCACCCCGTTGTCATGCCTAACTGAAGCAAAAAATTTGCATTCTTACAACACGTACCAGTAAGTCTCTTTTTTTTGGAAAAAAGGAATATAATTAGAAATATTTAGACTTTTTACTTCAATAATAATTACTAAAAATCATAAAGTAACTATCTAGAAATATTTAGACTTTTTATCAAAATTAAACTAAAATGTCTGGAAAATTCAAATTTCCAAATTTTCATGTTGTTTTGTGTAACTTTAGAAGTCTATAAATATTACTATTTATGATTAAAATTCTAAATTCATTTTTATACATTTTATATTTATAATAATATAAAAATGATTTCTCCCTTTTACAAAATTTAATTTATATACAGTCTCAATATCAACCAAATAAGACTTATGATATGACTTTTAAGGTTACTATAAAATTATAAAACTTACATCATATAACAATTTGTAAATGAATGAAATGTAAAAACTATTTATACTGTGAACGTCAATATTCAAGTTTTATAAAATTTGAAATCTAAAATTGAATCAATTTCAAAAGAAACAAGAATTCGGAATTAGGGATAAAATATAAATTAGGTATAGAATGTGAAAAACAAGGCCACAATGCTACAATGCTATTTGGATAGGTAAGCTATGAAAAATCAATCACTTAAAAGATAATTTAAATATAAGAACCGAAAGTAATTCATAAAAACCTACAGGAATTCTTTTAATAAAAAACAAATTTTCATTCACAACTGAGACAAAACTTGTTGCACAAGTTATTTAATAACGAGTACTTTCCTACATATTTAGGACTATAAGAACCATTTAACAAATTGGATCCATAATCCATCTAATAAGCCTAAAAGTCCTGATAACACACAAATAAAGGCAATTATAAAAAAGTCCAATACAATATTGAACAATTTATAATATACTATTTAACTCCAGCAAATCTCCTTTTAAGTCCTCTCTCTATTTATGAAGAAAAATTTAGAACAACTTTTGTCTTTTAAATGTAAGCAAAATAATGCTAATTTGATAAAGTAGCACATCAGACCTATTCTTTCAGAGAAATCATTACAAGACTCAGAACCATTTTGGTTTTCACTAATTTCAACTTAAAATTCGACTAAGTATTATTACTTTTATGTAAATAGATATATAAATTGGTTGTGATTATTATTTAAGCTATTATTTAGAGTATGCCACTTACAAATAGTGGCCACAGCTTCTCACTTCACATATCATGAAACACAGCAAAACCGCGACCACAACTGAAATTTAAAACACTACAACTGTAAAAACGGCTGCTCATCCAGCTTGGCCCTAGGGGTCAAGGAGACAAATTTGATGACCTAACTTATATTACATTTTAAAATGGTCAAAATTTTTAGTTTAACTTGATCTTATGTTAGATTAACGGATTATTTTTGGTCTGATTGAATTTTGTGTGAAGTATTAACATATTTATACCAGATCAATTAATTAAAAAAATATTTAAATAAAAGTAAAAAATAAAATATATTTTTAAAACTTAAATTATATTAGTGAAAATAGTTTTTATTTAAAATATAATTATTTAATAAATAAACTATAAGAAAATACATTTATTTAATTTCAAAATAAGAATTAAAAACTTATTCTTCTTTATCATTATTTATTTTTTAGTAATTTATTAATCTAAAATAATAATTAATTTTAATAAGTAGATTTTGAAATAAGTAATTATTAGATACTTACTCTTATGTTAATTCTTTAGAATGTTTATTTTTAGAATGTTTATTTTTTAGAATAAGTGAATTCTTTGTCAAGTTAATTTATAATAAGTATATATTTTATATTACTCTTATTTTTATTTAAAAAATTATTATTATTCTATTAAACCAACTGATCACTTGATCTAAGGTCTGATAGATTATGAACTAAATAGGTTTAATTTAATCTAGGTCATAATTTTTTTTCCTATCCTAATTTATTTTTCAAGTCTTCCAAATCAATCTATCAAATTATCAAATTAAGCCTATTTTGACAAAAGTAACCTCCCTTGCAATCATGATCATCATTATTCCTTTGTCTCAACCAATATTTATACAGCACACTTAAACTATTTACACTTAACTACGTGTCATGTAAGTATTAACAAGATCATAATTGTTAAAACTACCTAAATAATTTCTTAGATATCCAAGATAGAAAGAAAATAAGGTATGTACTAACATAGCAACTGACCATGTTTAGAGTTTGTTATAGAAACTTTTTCACTTTTTTTTTCTCACAAAAATGTTTACTGAGAATTTTTCCAAAAGTAATCAATTAGAAATTAAGATATAACAGAAAGCAATTACTAATTATTTATATTTTTGTTTAGCTAGACTTACAAGAAGGCTGGAGAAGGAACCGATGGAAATGACGAGGAATCGACCCAAGTAAGAATCGGAGAGAAAGGCCCCGAAGATGGACAAGATATCGGAGGTGGCAGACCAAGTGTGAATTACGCTAGTGCCCTTGGCAATCGGCATGCCGTAATCGTTCAGTAGGTACAGGATCATGTTGGGCATGATCCCATAGCTCGCCAGCTTCTCCAGAGACTCGTTCACTGATCCATTCCTCAATTAGAGTAAGCGAAACGACATCGTTTATTGATAAAGAGTGATTGAGTGAGTGAATGAGATCGTAATCAAAGAATATTGCACCGAGTGAGAAATACCTATGATGAAGGGCATGGTTCGCAAGCCACCCTTTCTGATGGAGGAAGAGGAAGGAGAAGATTGAGACGAAGTGCCATTTTCCAAGAGCTTCTGGTTTGCTGCACCAGAAGACTCCATTTCTTTGGTCTTCGTTTTGCAAGAGTCAATGATGCAAGAGATGAGGGGTGGTTTGTGACATTGGAGTTTATAAAAACATAAGAAAAAAAAAATTATCTCGCTTTCCTCGCGGATCTCGACGATAACTTTAAATATTATTTTCTAATTAGATTTTTTCAAGTCACCTCGTATATGTTACTTGAACAATTTATTTTATAAATTGTCAATTTTTTCGTATATGTATTTTATAAAATCCAGATATTGTGTGCATGTTTCGCATGTTCTTTCTACGTCAGTTACTTGTAACCGTGATGTCGTATTATCCTATTTGACTTTTATTTTTTTAATTATTTGGAAATATCCTTGCACAAAGGGTTCATTTTCTGTATCAGTAACTATTGATCCTATTCTCTTTCAGTTTTTTGTTATTGCAATGTTTTTTGGCAAATGAATTTTTGGGGGGATTGTTCTTCAGTACAAATTTCACTCTTTATTCAAGAATAAATTTAAGTCATAATTTCTAACATATGACTAACACTGTTCTTGAAGAAGAATAACTCTAGATTAGTGATCGACTCAGGATTCATTCTAAAGTTTATGTTAATTTTCAGTTGGCTTCAAATAATTCTGATCCGCTGGAATAAAATGAGCATCCAGAAACACCCAGACAAAAGAACAGTTCCAAACATATCCAACAATTTGTTCATTATTTACTCACAGTCAAGCGATTCTAACATTTAAGCAATGAAGTTCCATCCTGGCCATAAATTTTAGTGAAAAATCATAAAAAAGAAAGTGCTAATGTTAAATAATTGATTGAAATGGTTAAATATTTAAACATACTATACATGTTCAGGGGAAGATAAGAATTCCTAAGGTACTTGAATATAAGCTTGGATCAACTGCTATTTTCCACCGTGACTGCAGCATCATTCTCACCGGTGTTAGCCTTTTTCGGGGTAGATCGACGGCGTATTTTCAGGTACCCAAATTTTCCGGCACCTGGTGATGAACCCTCAAAAATAAAGGGCAAATAACCAGTAGCTTTCTTGTACCTCTGCTGAACCTGCACCAAAATTTGTTGTGAGGTTCAAACTGTTAGTATTTCATCAAGTCTCACTAAGACTAGAAAAGAATGCTTCTTTCCTCATGAAGAAAATTGATGGAAATTTTTTTTATAGTAATTCAATTAAAATGGATTACAAATATTTATAAGAAACTAATCATATTAAAAAAATGTTTGTTTGACTAAACTTCTTTATTAATATTTATAAATAAATATAAAAAAAAATGAAATAAGTTTACACATAAGCTAATTAGCTTCTAGAAATAAGTTAATATAAGTTAAAAATCAAATTTTTAAAGAGTATAATTAAGTTTATACATAAATTAATTTTTATAAAAAAAAATATTTCATTTTCCTTCTTATTTAATCCAAAGATATTTTTTCCTTCCATCACAAGAGATATTCAGTATTTGTTAGTTATATAATACTGTGTTAAATTCATAATAAAATAAATACCTCAAAAATGTGTTCACTGCTCTTGAGACAGTTTCTACCAATTACACAAACTGTTCCTCCTGAACCACCACCTGTTATCTTGGCTCCATATAAAGTCCCACCTTCAGATTTAGATTCTGCACTGTGCTGCAACTCTTGCACCAAGTGTACTAGCCTATCTGTGCCATCAGAACCAAGTCCACAAGCACTGTAGCTATAGTGGCACTGCAAAAAGATACTTAAAACTCAATTATTTTTCCTCTTTTTATAGTTTGGTATTCTTCAATTCCAATACAACAGTTAATATTCAAAAGGGGGACAAGAAAGCACTATCAAAAAAGTAATAAGCCTGTTAATTTGCATGTTAACCCAATTAACAGTAAATAATATAGACATCCAACTACCCGTTCTAGTCTTCCTGTTCTGTACAACATGTTAACAGAAAGTGAATACTTTGTTATGGCCAAGACAATTATTCAGAATATGCAAAAATTCTTTGAAATACTTAAAATAGGAACCAATGTGTTCACCCAAAATAATTATTTGTTTCATTATAACTTAAAAAATGTACAAACATTAGGATAGTAAGTTGACCAACTGAAGCTGTAGATGTACCTGATATAGCAATTCTCCTAAGGATGTAAGCTGATAGGTTGAAGATGTAGAGGATAAAAGTGCTTTGAAGGTCTACACACAATACGATAGAGGAGAAATAATTAAAATTTCAAATAATTATAACAGGGAACATGTTATATAATTGCTTCATGATACCGGGTAAAAAGTTAATGTGAATGAAAAAAATGTTCCTTAAGAGTCATCGTCTCTTATAGAATTTGGATTCCGTTTGACAAGTCATTCAAATGGACCATCTTATGAACTACCAAATGTAAGTTATCTACCAAATATACATGACTGAGTTATAGAATCTTATACACTTACTACATGACTTTTTCAAAAGAAATAGACAAATTTTCTAGTATAAAATTACCACAGCATAGTTTTATTTTTACGCAATAATTGGGGAAAAGAATGCAACAACTAGGACAAATCATCAGTTACTTATAACCAATTCAATGCTTTAACAAAGTCCTAACCTGGACTCGGAAATTTTCATAGATTGGATGCATTGTGGGAGCTTTAACTCCGTAAGTTCGATTCTGATCAATAACAGTAACAGGATCATTATGATTTTTATGTTGCTCCAAAAATGTCTCACCAACAATGGTCTGGGGAAGAGACTTAGCATAAAGGGCCTCAAATCTGAAACCAAAAATGAATAATCATTAACTTCAAGATTTTAAGGAGTACTGATATCTGAAAGGGCAAGTTGATGAAGAAATTGAAGATTCATGTAAAGCATCATATGATAATAATGATCCAATTAAACAGATAACGAGACCAATTTATCTCAATCCTAAGAAGCCATTGCATAAGCAATCAAAGGGAGCTGATTTTTTATGTAATCGAGTAGCTCTATATGCATATTTAATTTATCTGGCATAATAATTCAGTCATGACAACCTATTTTTACTAAAGGAGAAAAAGGATTTACCTATGAGGTGGCAAATTACATAAGTAATCTAAGGAGGCTTCTTGTTTAAGTAGTTCTAGATCATCTTGTTCCACTTCATCATAGTTCAACCCATTAGCTGCACAACTCTGAGACAATTCCTCAGAAGCCTTGGCCTTTAACATCTTCATACCCATAAAGGTGCCAATTCTAACAGAACCATAGTCTGCACCTCCGACGCTGAAATAGACAGCACTTATGAAGTTATGATAGATAGTTCATGAACATATTGAAGATAGAACAAGGAGAACTGGAACAGGATATTCTTGGTAGAGCATAGAATTATGCAAAAAGCTTAAGAAGTTGTTAAGGCTCATAAATTATTCCTATATATCAGTGGAATACGTTCATAATCATAAGATCAAGGATAAAACAGCACTAACATGTCTTACAAGTTGCGTACAAACTTCTGCTATATACACATACCACAATTTGGAAAACATTCGATAAAAAATGTATATCAGATAAAAAAATTGTACAAACACAAAATAGAGCCAAATCGTACATAAACATTGCAGAAAGTCTATTTTGAAATGATGCCAGAAACAAATATAAATGAATAATTTTGAACAGAAGCATATGGCAGTAAGAGAGAAAACTAAAGAATTGGATGACATCTTTTTCATCCTGGGTCAATAGGTTCACACAACATTACATTCTGAAACAAAACTATGACTCAAGATCTTCGAGTTATGAAATGCACAAAATAATGATAATAGTCTTCATAAGTTATCAGGTCCCTGATTTAAGGTTAATTCCTTAATTAATTGATATGAGCTGTAGCTCAGGGTTGAATTTTGTTAATATCATTAGGCTTGATCAACAACAAACTCATCTTAGGTGGATGTACATTAGTAACTGATAGACCCATAGTGAAAGTATATAAAAGGAGAATGAAAAGAAGGGGTGGGGAAATAGAAGGGATTGGGCCTCAGACACAAGACCTGCGTGTGTATAGAGAAGAAAGAATCAAGTGGTCCATGTGTCAAGAGCTGAAGTGGAAAAGAAAGAGAAGTAACGATGGGCATCACAAATCGAGCAAAACTCTCATTTTTATTTTTAAAAAATGGTCTGACCAAAGCGTGTTAAAGTCTAACTTCGATTGCAGACTCATAAAATGTAGAAAAGTGAAATTATTAAATACTGGAAACCCGAACTGATGGCCACAGCAGAAAAAGATGTATGCAGGAAATTTAATGACAGACCACCAACCTGTGTCTTATTCCAGAATCAATTCCCCAGACACGGATATGGCTGGGAATGTCAACAAGACCAACAATTTCTGCAGGCTGCATCAATAAAGAGCAGTACCATGATACAGTGTCTAAAGAATAAGAAAATATTTAGATGACTTCTAATGATGCACACCTGGCATATCATAGCCAGAAGTTTGTTGGCTTCACCACATGCTGAAGCCATCTGGTCCATGACACCACAAGGAGCTCCTACAATGTGGTTTTCCACCTGATGAAAATTTTAAGAAATCGATTGAAATTACATCTAGGGGACAATGCATGCTAAAGATAAAATATCAAATCATATGAAATCAATACGGATTGTAGCACTGCATAAAGTCCAACCTTCTGGCATAGTATGGCCAGTTCCCTTGGGCTGATATTTAAACCTGAGTTACAAAGATAGAAATTAATTTAATCAAATGACCAAATTTGTATCTATTTAAGCATTCAGTAAACACCAAAACAATATCAATATCAGAAAGAAGAGTTTGTGTTCTTTTCAATATAAGAGAATCAACATCGATAAAAGAGATCTCCTTTGTGAAACAAATTCGCCTAGAAGAAGATTGATTTTACTCAATGAGAAGAAACAATAAAATGTCCACAATTAATGGAAGAGTTGACATTTTAGTTGTTAAAAAATTTAACATAAATGAAGCATAATTACCATGAGCGGCTGCAATAGCAGACATACTAGCAACCTCCACTGAGGCAGAAGATGATACGCCTTTCCCTTCTGGAACTGCAGATGAAACCTACATATTGGTTTACAATGTAGACATCTTAGAATAAAAAAATATGGAGATGGAGAAAGTGGCACAATTATAGGCCAGGACAATTGTTTCAACATGGCACTGAAGGAGGCAAGATACTTCCATTCCATCAAGAAATTTTGAATGTGAAACTCATTGGCAATTATGTTATGAATACCCATGGGAAATTCTCTAAGCGTTCAGTAAGATATTTTGTTGTTAGCTAAAATGAATAATCAGTGACACAGGTCGAGACCAGGAGGTACCAGCATGCTTATACTATCTTCAAATTGAACACCCAATTCAGTCATTAAGACCAAAATTGCCCCTGCTACATATGCTGCCCACCTGTGATAGTTAATAATTTTAGTCCGATGGAATGCAAGACATGCTTTATTCATATAATAAAATCATGCACAAGTGCTACCTACTTTTGGGAAGGATCTCGAGCAAAGTATTTCTTTGCTTTCTCATATGAGATTGGTTTGCCTTCTTCCACAAAATCAGATAAATCCATGTCAAATGTCGGGCCACGATTGCTCAATTCTGATCCATATGATACCTGACATGATCCAGATTCATTGAGAACACACAGTTAGAAAGTCCTATTATAGCTAAAATGCAAGGACACGAAGATATCCAGATAATGGTTGTAGTTTTATCATCAGAGTGATTCACTTCTCACGCTTAATTGTTACACAAACTCCAGTCATTAGTTGTCAATGTTAACTAATAGTATATAGAAACCTCCACATGTTATCCAACATACGATTTGCAAGACAGCAGTTGGATTTCCCCCTTTGTCATTCTGTCGAGCCTCAGCATGTTTCCACAGCCTATGTTTACTTGGATGGATTCTTTGCAAAGCTACATGACAGGCTTCTTTAATTGGCATCTAGAGAAGAGTAAACAGAAAGAGAAGAAAAAAGGCCTTAGTGAGTAGTTGTTTTCATGATAACTGTCAGTTCTGTAACATTATCAGACTATACAATTGTATAGAAACATGTCACTCAATGTTTAGCACTGTACATCTCAGTGATATTTCTAGCGATATAAAAGTTACAAGTCTCCACGTAGAAACTTAGACTTCTAACATGATTGGAACTTGACATATAAGTAATAGTACTATAGTAGTAGAAGTAGAAGAAGTGCGTGTAATACAGTAGTACATATGCAGTAGACATACATACAAATACTAATTACAATCAACTACCGCTACTATTACAACAAATGGCAGTCTCTTGAATTCTTATTATTCTACATTTTCATCATTTTCTTGAAGGTGGGATAAAAATTGACCTTAGCTGCTGATTATTCCATGTGCGGATGCATAATATAACCTATCCTCAATGTTATGTGTGTATTCCTTTTTCAGGACATCCGTGTTTGCTTTTAACTGATATTATCATCAAACAGATTCTCTTTCTTATGTAACAACTAGAGAACATCCATTTTAGTAAGAATGTACAAGAAAGCAGCTCACTTTAGTCCGTTGTCAACCAATGTATATGTTTCCCTGGAAATGTTGCTCACTAGTTTCAGTACATACTCAGTAAGGTCCACCATTCCATTTGATATATACAGACTTCTCATTTAGTTTTATCAGCAATATAAAATGATAATAGTTTCTATTTTGAGTCTGATTAGATAAGATACATCTAACAATAACATATCCTGAAACCTAGAAGTACTTTCATCAAACTAACAAATACCTGAACCCATTTTAATTATTTTTTAAAGGAGTAGAAACTAGAAACATAGCATATTCATCGACTGCATGTATTAGTTGGATTAACTAAAACAAAAATTTAGAGCATCAAGTCTATAATAATGTATTATCATAAAGATTAAAGAATGTGAGAAAGTTAACAGTTGAAACTAAATGTACCGAACATTAAATCATTGGGAGATCAATTCAACCTGTAGGACAAGACTTCCAGAATAGTCAGCAATACCACCCATAACATCTAACCTTCCAGGAGCTCTCGTCACAAAAATGTCCTCCTGTCACAAGAATAGAACAATGTCAAAAAAGTGAAAGAACAATCAGCAACGGAACAAGTATTTGAATTTAATAGATAATGAAGTGTAGTGTCATGGTAATGCGACAGTGTTTCAATCATTAAAATGATTGCTTGTATGCATTGAGAGCTCTTAGTCCAGAAGAAAGAATTTCATAAAGGATTGACCACACAAAATGATTAACACCTGCCAGTTGAAGAGACTGGCTGCAGCCTTACGCTCCCGCCTTGTGTGCTTCTCCTGTAATTCAGATAGGCTATGTAAGAATGCCACGGTGTCTGAGAGTCCTTGAACATCTCCATAAAGAATGTCAAAGTTTTCAACGTCCCTGCAGAAAGAATATAAGGAAACAAAAAGGAGGCAATTATATTTTCATTTATTAGGAAACAACCAAGAAAATTATACCCCTGAAAAAGTGAAGTGATACTCACGGGCTTAATGCAGAGCTTCCATCATCCACAGGGGAACTAGGTGTTGAGTGCCCAAGTTGGTTTTCAGCAGTTGCATACCATTCTGGGATAGTAATATCTCGGCCAGAGGCCCTTTGGAGTTGATACCCAAGGACTATTGCATCACGCAACCTTCTAGCCCCACTAAGCTGGATATTATTAAGTCAAAATTGAGATGAAAATTCAAAATTTATCACTTTCACTTATTTTCATGAAGTTAGCCAAAGCTGGAAAAATTTAACTAAAGCCAATACTGCAAAAGATTGCACTCAGAAGTTGTTTACCTTATCTGATGCATAATTTTTTCCCAAAGCAGTCTCCTGCAGGATGTGAGCTGCCACCTACATTTTCAAATATTTTATGAAAAAAATAATCACTTCTTTCGGAATAATTAAAAAGATCAATGATGACATGGAACTACATGATCTACGTGGGGAAAGAAGCAAACTAGAAAAATTTAAATATCGGATACACAAATTAGTAGAAGATTATACTTATAGATTTCACATCAACTATGACAAAATTATAATATATAAATAGGTGCAAATCAAGCTAGTTTTGTAAGTTTAAGTTACGCTTAAAATCCACTTTCTAATATGGTATTGAAGTCTATCGTAGCAGTATTTGTTGGACTTATTGTGTCACCCGCTATCAAACCACCCACAAATATCTAATCTCATGCTCAAGTTGTGCAATCTTCTGCATAAGAGGGTGCACTATGTTAGAGATATAACCAAATTATAGTAAGTGGGTACAAACCTCACCTTTTGGTCAATTTTATGAGATTGAATTAGGCTTAAGATTCACTTTCTACTAATTACCATCAAATAAAAAGATAAAAATTATAGTATTTTAGTTAAATTACAAAATAGATAATGATGTTGAAAAATTCATCCCAAGTATTAAAATTACTAGCAACGACAATGCTAGGTTAAATATTACTAGTGTCATTATTGTAAATGACTTATTAGATAAAATCAGAAAAGTGATAGATTACAAGAATTTTAATTGGAAATTCTAGTGGGGGTTGTTACAAAGGAGGCCCAAAGAATTAGCCTAATATTTTATAGGGTACAACTCGGATCAAAACTGCATGGTTTAGCCCATTTTGGCTCAGATTTCCTTCGAATCTCCGTTGCACACTTTCTTTGCTCACTTGGGTTTTTTTGCCTTGGCAAAACTATGTTAATATTACCCTGTAAATCATGTTTTTCCGTTGAAACAGTTTTAATTCATTATTCAGACACTTTGTGGTCATGAGATAACAAATAAGAAAGGTTAGAATTTTCTATCATTCCCAAAATATATTTTAGACAAATTATCTTGATTCTTATTCACTATATTTCTTCAACATGAGTCCATACCCTACTTCTGTCATTGACCAGCCATTCCTTTATGCCACACCAATTCTCAATAGTTAAATATAATTTTAAGTTTACAAGTCACATAAATATATAAAGTTACACAAAGTAGTAGTTTTTGAAGTTGATTAGTAAAAGGAAAGAGAGTAGTACCTCACCACCATTAATGCCTGCTTCATAGCAGGGTTTCAAACTTATTGCACGTTCAAGATAAGGTCTCCAATGACCAGTCAGTAAATCCCTCCTAATCATTTCAACACCACATTGAGATTGCTAAAAAACAAAGATAATCACTTGTAAGGCTCTCAAAACAAATAACACTGAAAAAAAAAAACAAAGAGAAAATCAATAGAGAGAGTACCTCAAGCATATTTCTCAAAAAAGGTTCTTCATTGAAATAATCTCTGCGTACAAAGACAAAAGGACACTTGTATGCCAAGGCCTCGCTAACAGTGCCATATCCAATTTTCCCTACAATAGCAAACAGCAATTAGCAACTCTTTAATTTAGTTCAGATTTTTGAGTCGTAACTACACTTGCTTCATACTGACCAAGCATACAGTCAGATGCTGCAATAATATCAGGTGTATACGCATCTCTAGCAAGTTTTATGAAGTTAGGTGGAAGGTCATCACTCTTAGAAGCCCCACAAACCTGGATCATAGAAGTAAGACATCAGCAAATAATGCACAAGTACAAAAATGAACATTTTAAATGAGACGACGATACATAGGAGACTGGTTGAAGAAGTACCAGGCACAACCAGCCAGGTGGTAAGAATTCCTCCTTTAGCTTCAATCCTGATGGCTGGAGACAAGACATAATAGAGGCAGAAATCAGATGAAATGGAAGTGACTCTGTTTCAAATCATTAGTAGAGTTCCATGGCCAAAAATCCAGAAAAAGTGTAAAACTTAGAAGTATATGGTCAATAGATGACCATAAAACAATAACAAAATAATATTGACAACAAAAGTTCCTGCAAAATATCTTTATAGGAACTGTAGACTTTATTATGAATTTGTCTGACTGTTAGAAATGATAATTAGAACAACATATGATAATTATATGCACTGCCGATTTTATAGAATACGAAGGAGTACACACAATCATACCAAGAACATTATTAATTACAAGAGGAAATAATCAGCACATGTATTTTTATCACTTAAATAAGTGACAGAGTGATACATAATACTAATTATTATACAATTGCTTTAAATCAGTCAATTTCATCAAGTTGTTAGTAGAGTTAGTTCTCAGCTAAGTATTAAAGCCTGTATATGACCGTATAGTATAACATAACAGCAGATTCATAATCATGAGATTTTAATTGAAACTTTTGTATTATGGCGAAATGAGGGTGATAGGAGAAAGTAATTGCAGAAAAGCTGAAAGAATGAAAATAGAAATGAGGGCATCTCATAGTTTGGCCTTTGAATCCTAAGATGGGATTATTAACCATCCCAAACAACCAAAATATACCATTACAAAATTGCAGCGTTGCACAATTCAAGAACATATACAACAAAATAACAAGAAAGTTCAAAGACAGAGATTGCAAGCATTTTTTACAAGCCATCCCAAACAAAAAAAAAAATCAAGGTTTGGTCCTTAAAAGAGGAACTCTAGATAATCACCTGCCCACCAAAGTTGAGAATAACTAGCTTCACGTCATCAGTTACCCCAAGTTCCTTCCTCACCTTCAACGAGAAAAATCACAAGCTCAGATTAAGAGATAAATCATGCTATCAAGTAGATTCAGCGAGCTTTGTGAGGTAGTACCTCTTTTGAAGATTTGTGCAATCTCCTCACAACGAGAGGGACGTCAATAATATCACGAAAAGCAGGCACTGCAAAAATTGGAGATGTCAAATTCTATTTAATCATTCCCACTAGATCTAAGTGGACATTCAAATAATATTAAGTTATTGCCATGAAATTATATAAATATTGACTTACTTGGGCAATATCCTGGGAGGCGGATAAGGAACTCACAATGGGAATAGTCCTCCGCTATCTACAGCAGTGTAAATGCGACTACATGTATTTATCATGTTTCAAGCACAAAGCATAACAAGTGGAAAAGGACAAAAATAAGGGCATAATTTCAAATTTAAAAGTTTTAATTCCATTAAGCCTATTCTTATGCTCATAATTATAGTTAGAAGCAAACTAGGCCATATTTGTAGCCAGTGCAGGGCATACCAACTATCACTCTAGCTTTACAAACTAAGAACATAGATGACACCCAATTATTCTAATTACTTTCAGGTTTGTTTGAAAATTTCAAATTTTGATCAAGGCAGAGTAGAAAATGATTTTACAAACTAAATTATGAAAGATATTTACTAATTACTAATGCATTCAAGAAATGTGGAGGAAATGCAAAAAGGAAGCATCAATTTATTTGTGAATTCTTTCATGGCTCTTCTTCAATCTTGATAGCTGAGAAACACTAAAAAGCAATAAGTAATATTAAATATATGCACAAGTTTTATACAATTGACTAAATGCTGAGCACAAAAATTCCAAAATCTTGGACAAATCAGACAATCAACAAACAAATGAAACATGATAATTTGCTATATAAAGAAGATGTTGTCACCTGCCAAACTATTGAACGATGATGAAGTCCAGCAGCCATGACATACTCTGCATATATGAAGTCCCAACTGAAATCACATAGACATGGAACGGGAGTAATTAGGGATTCTGGAGAAAAACAATCACTCTTGGACATCCATATACATTTAAAGTTTTGATTGCCACAGTAAGACTACTTAAGCCAATGAAGTAGAAAGTATATTCATATCCCCATTAGCAACTTAAAATTGAGGCCTGGCATGCAGTTGCAAGAATGAAATGATGAAATACCTTAAACTGGGATAACTGGATACATAAAATTCATGAAAATATATTTGTCAGCTAAATATTCTATGACATCATTGGCAAACAGCTCATGTGGTTCCTACGTATTATGGCCCCCTCTTAATCAATTACAATAAGAAACAAGGATAATGGCAGTCTACATAAGTTACCTGAAATTGGTCACACAAATAGAACGAATGCCAGCATCTGCTGCTGCTCGGCAAGCAACTGGGACAACATCGGAGACCTGTTTTCTTGTATTAGCTTTACAATGATCCACCAAGTATATAACAAAGAAGCTTTTATTTTTGTGGGAAAAACAATAATTTTCTTTTAAAAATATTTAACTTTTTGGAGAGAAAAGTGCAGAATGTGAAAATAATCAGATTAGATTCTTTTAGAAGATAACAGGAATAGATTTCTGAAATAATCAATTGTGATAAACAAGAGAAAAAGTTGTGAGAAACAAAGGAAAATGTTTTCAGGCAAAAGGAATGTTACTGGATTTTATAATTTACAAGCCCTATTTATACTATTTTTGGAGAGATGCTTAGTAATGTTTTCAGAAAAAAGGTATTTTTACACAGACAAACCCAAACAAAATATTTGTTATGATTATAATCAAATGCAAAATTACTTCTGTTACATAAAATCTCTATCGAACAATCAAATATTTATCATCCTTGTAAACACCTTTTCAAAAACCTAAACTAATGTATCAAAAATTATTCTAAGCACTATGAATTAGTTATCAGTTTCCCCTTTCACTTTTGTTTGGGAAGGACATATCATGTACCACTAAGTCAGCTTTGACAGAGTTCAGCCACTCAGATTCTTGAGCCAAGATTTGCACTCGGGGCTTCACTGCTGTTTCAGAATACTAACATAGCCACAAACAAAACACGGGATAAGCAACAGAAAGAAACATTTAAGGCATCTAATTCAAAGCACAACAAATATAAACAATACAAAGCCAAAGGCATTGCCATACCTTTGCCAAAGAGGCAAGGCGATCAACTGTCAACGCATCTGCCTGAACAGCTCCACAGTCCAAAAGCACCTACTTTACACAGACAGATAAACGATCATGAACTTTAAAAGCAGTCTCTTTAAAGCATTGTACTTGTATACACAATGAAAATTCTCAAACAGTTCCATGTGATCCCCGTTCTCATCTGTCCCAATTGGGATCATCATGACACAATTAAAAGCAAATCCATTGAAGAACATGCAAAAAACCTTAATCAATTTTTTTATTATTATTGCACAGAACTAAAGCTACCCTTTTTCATCAAAATCATAAATCTTTCACAATCTACACGGATAGGCTACAATCCACACGTTCTACAATTACATTTCGCTGTTATTTCTTCCTTAACAACCATATCAGATATTAACTAGATTATGAACCCCTCCCCTTCCGGATAACAAAGAGACTTTAAAGGTAAGAAAAATAGATAAATAAACAAACTCACTCTGCGAATGAATAAGCGAGGAGACTGTATTTCAGTGGTGAAAACGAAATCAGGAGCACCAGTGACCACGTGCACATCATGGCCCGCATGAATCAAATGCCGCACCACCTAGCATTCAATCCAATTCAAAATTCACTCATCATAACAAAACCAAAAAGAAAAAAACGATCCCCGCAAAACAGAGACACTAAGGAAAAATCAAACTTTTTTATTTTATACCAGATTATTAAGGCCAACACTAAAAACCCAGAAACAAAAAAACAATTTTAAGAATGAGTGATCAAGCACCCATTCAAAAAAGGAGGTGACTTGATATAAAGAGAGACCTCGGTGACTCGAGTGGCATGGCCAAAACCATGGCCTGTGACGTAATACGCAAAGACTAGGTGCTTGGTGGAAGCGGAGACTCCATCACTCTCTTGCTCGATCCTCATTTTGCAGTGATTCAACTTCTTTCAAAGTCTCCAACACGAGAATGCTATTATACTGTTGTGTTTCAGATGATAAGTTTCAACATTTGTATATTCACGTATTATCCACGGATGAAGAATGAATCATTAATTAATTGGTTATACATGTATTAATTACTTTTTCTATTATTTATTATTTATTTATTTCATTCAACTTAATCATTTTAGTAATAAAAATTTCAATTGAATAATTTCATTTTAAAATTGAACAATATTTTTATAAAATTAAATCAAAATTCTCTTAATTTTAAAAATATGATAATGTGAGGTTATTAATTTTTAAAATTGTAGCATGTATTAACTATAAATTTTATTATAAGTAAATTAAAATATTTAATATTTATTTATTACAAATTTTAATATTAATTGAATAAAATCACATATTCTTAAGTTTCTAAAAAATTAGGTATTTAATTAATTCTTTATTAAAAATTAAATTTAAACTAAATTAAATAAAGTTTAACATAATATTTTTTTCAAGTAATTATATAAAATAATATTAAATAAGTTAAAATCTGATTATATACAAAAATTTTAAATATGAAAAAAAAAATTGAATCAATAAGAAAATAGTCACCTTCTCTCCAATAACAAACTATAATACCTTTTAATTAATTATTTTGAAAATCTAAAAACTATTTCAGTGACTTATTTTACTCTATCTTTATCAGAATAACTGACTATGCTGCAACAGAAAACTAATGTCATAATAAAACAGAGAATAAGAGTTTTTAAACAGATAAAACAGTATATAATCATATCGTTTTATTTATACTTATATATTTTTTTAAATTACATATTTAAAAACTATTCAAACAAATTATATATATATTTTTTTATTGAACTGTATTTTATTTATATTATTTATTTTAGTTTTATCTTTAAAATATATCTATTAATTATAAATTATAAATTATTATTAATTTCGACTCATAAATTATAAAGGGTAGGAGACATATAAATTATCAGAACAAATTATATTATTTAACAAAAAAAATATTTCTTTAGTCATAATTATTTAAGAAAAAATAATTTATTTTTTCTTTATTTTTATTAAAGAAAGCATTGCATTGTAGCATAGAGTATTATATCATAATATAACTTTTATATCAGATAAAAAATAGTTATATATACAGATTATAGAAACTAAAATACTTATATATTTGGTAGGAAAAAGATGAAGATGATGACGTTGGAGAGGATATGGGTAGGAGGGAGGCGTGAGAAGAGGGAGTTGAGTTGCGTCCCAACTTTGTTCAAGAATTATGTTGTTGTGGGGATATCATATCACTTCCACTTTAGTGTTTGTTTGTTTTGTTTTCTTTATCATTCATGTTCCAGAGTCAATGTTGAGTTATTAAATGTTTGTTTTTTGTGTGTTACTGTGTGTCTCTGTTTTTCTTTCATACGACAATGCCCTTTTAACAACATGTACTGTCCTGGAGAGAAATAAGTCCATTACGAAAAAGAATAAAAGACAATTCTCAGAGGCATTCTAAAAGATAAAAAGATCATTATTTTTGCTTTAAGATGTACTTCTATCATGTCTTGTTTGTACTTGCTATTTATTATATTTTATGTTTATTATTAAAATATTATTAGGATTTATTGTTATATTTAAAATATTATCCACCTTACAATTTTAATAGATTATAATTTAATTTTCAAAAGACGTGAGAAAAAAAAACATACTTCGACTGGTAATACTAGATTTATGAGATATGGGAACAAATTTTTTTAGCATCGTTATTTAATGTACTCACTAACCAATTTTTATTTATTTTTTTACTTTTATATATAGATCATTTTTAAACTTCTTGATTCGTTAATTTTATTATATGTATAACACCAATTAAAAATATCGATAATGGTTTAGGATAACGTAAAAATAGATCTATTCCAATAAATCAATTCAATACATCCGAAAAATAGATGATAAATTAAAATATTTGTAATTTAAGTTAAATTATAATTATTTTAACTTACCTATTTTTATTATAAAAAATCTAGGTTAAGTTAATCCATAGATTTATGGGTTAATATGTATTATACAATAATAAATATTTTTAAAATAAAGATAAAAATAATATTATTTATATATATATATATATATATATTATAAATTAATTTAATAAATAAATTTACTTATTCTAAAAATAAATATTAAAATAAATCTAATAATATTTATTTTAAGATTAAAATTAATTATTATTTTAAATTAATAAGTTACTTAAAAAAGGAATAATAACAAAAAAATAAATTTTTATTTTTTATTTTAATATTAAATGGATACATTATTTTATAATTTATATATTAAATAATTATATCTTAAATAAAAATTGATTTAATTAATATAATTTAAATTTAAAAAATATATTTTTATTTATATATATTTTTAATTAATTAAGTTAGTATATATATATTAATATTTTTATTAAGAAAAACAATAATACCAAAATTGATATATTAACTTGTTATATATTAGGTTTAAAATTTTATCTCATTTTAAAATATAAATTAGATTAAATTGAATAATCTCAGAATATTAGACTGAATAGTCTATTTTAAAAGTTATATAATTAAGTGCAACATTAAAATTTTAACCCTTTGATTTTGAAGACGGGTAAAGCTTTAGATAATTAATTTATTGTAGGTAAGGGAATACAAAATCAAATTCGGAAAATAAGAAAAAGCAATTTAAAATACTGAAAAATGATCAAAATTATTTTTTTTAATTTTTTAATCTATATTTTCCTAAAATACATTATTTAGTTTAGATTTTAGATAAAATAAAATATGAAACAAACCAAATTAAATTACTATTATATTTAAAAATAATATTATATATTTATAATTAATTATCAACTAAGAACCGTACGTCATATGTTTATTAAAAATAGTTTTATATTAATTGTATTTCATTTATAATATATTTATTTTTATCAAAATATAATAACAAGATTGTATTATCATTTTTAATCAGAAAATTATGTAACTAATTTTGTAAACATGAGAAAAAAATCATGAATACAATAATCACTATAAAAAAAATTCACAAAATATTTTTCTATGAGATATTATTTTTATTAAAAAAAATTTTTTTTTGTTATAAAATTTTGAATACTTCTTAATATATATTTTAAAATATTTACAACTTTTATAATAATAAAACTTTTAAAAATTATATAAACTAAAGAAAAAAATATTTATATTTTATTAAGATGATAAAATAGATTAAGTACGATATACTGGTCCATTAGTCTATTCAAAAAATAATAGATTGGAGTGATAGTTTCAGTCTATTAATATATTTTTGTCAATTTGGTATAGTCTGTGTCAACAAGAGCGAAACAGGATAGATTGACTAGTAAATTTATTTTAAAAAATATTTATATATTTAAATAAAAATAAAAATAAATATAATTAAAAATATTATTTTTCAGGTGATTAAAATATATAAATATAATAAATTAAAAATTATTTATATAATTAAAGATGTATTTTTTTTAAATATATATAAAAAATATTAATAGATTAATTTTTTATGAGATGAGTTAAGGTCTATTTTTGCAAATTAAACATACAAAATGAGGTAAAATACGGTTCATTTTATATTTTTACTTTTTATTATGTTAAAATAAGATTTTAAAAAAATCATGAATGGTTGCATTAAAGATGAGATTTTGGATAAAGAATGGTTGTTTTGGATTTGGATTAAAGTAATCCTCACGAAATTCAGTTTATCATTTAGAAAAGATTAAAACAATATAATTCAGATCACAAAAAACGTAACCTAATGTGTTGATAAAAAAATTTGAAACGAAGTAAAAAATGATTTTTTAACATGCACGCCCACAAAGCAAATTTAACACCAAATTGATACCCAATAAGTTATCTTAGAGAAAATAAGTGGACTTCAAGAAAAGAAATAAAGAGGTTAGTAAAGGTTACTAAACCTTATTTAAGAATAATGGCAAAAAATAAAGATAAGTACATTTTGTATTAATAAATAATATAAATATCTTGAATCTCATTATGTATAACAGAAACATCTAACTACGGTGGAATATTTAGAAAAAAAATGTGTATATATATATATATATATATATATAATTTTCTTATATGTAGGTTAAATGCTAATCTCAAAATGCAGATAGTTTGCAACTCTCCCACAAATATATTCTTTATTTTTTTTTAAATTAATTTATTTTAAAAAGTTTATATTTAAAATTTGATTTTGAAATTTCAAAATATATTAATTATTTTATTAGTAATTGTACCTTAACTTTTCACATGTTATTTAATTAATTTAAATATATAGAGCTAAAATTTTTAAAATATAATTTATTAATTTATAATATTATAAAATTATTTTAAATATGTTATTTTTTAAAATAATTAAAGATATATTTATTTATTTAATAAATAAATTTTAATTTTTTTAAAAATTATTAATAATAAATAAAGTTAACTTATCTTTTAAAGTAAGAAATAAATATATAACTATTAAATATTCAGTGTTAGTAAGAAAATAAAATAAAAATATTATATAGTTGATGCAATAAAGTAAGAAAAGGAAGATAAATAAAATAAGAGAGAAAAGAAAGAAAACAAAAAATATATATAAACACAAGTTTTGTGTATTATTTACAGTTATTTTTAACTAAGGATAATATATATATATATATAGTCTTATTAATTTTATTTTATAATTATAATTATTGTCTCTAATTTTATTTTCTTTTTTAATTTATATTTTTATAATTTAATTATTTTTAATTAATTAATTATTTATATTTATATTGTTAAATTTATATTTATATCATTTAATTTATTTTAAAATTTGTATAAAAATAATAATATTTTATAATAATATTAAATATTTGATAAAAATTTAGTTTAAGGTTTGACTTTAAGGATTTAAAATATGTAAATATCATTTAAAATAAATAATCTTATATTATATTACTCTTGAAGATTCATGTATTCTAATTAATCATTATAATACTATTTCAAACTTTATTAATATAAAATATATTGATATAATTGAAAAACAAATTTGTATATTTTTTATTATTATTTTATATAATATTTTTTATTTTATCTTTTGTATATAATAAATATAAAATATAAACTTAAATAAATAAGTACGCTAAATTTTGCCAAGCTTTTTTCTTTATACTCATCACAAAATCTTTTCATGAACTAACTAAAATACATATATATTATTGATAATTTATTTATTTTTAGAGAAATAAACTTGACAACTTTAATATTCATTTGTGATATAAAAAAAAATGAAGTTGTAATTTATATATATATATATATATATATATATATATATATATATATATATTACTTTTTGTTAACATTTGGTATAAATTAATCGCTCCCCTAAATATAATTAAATTAAAATTATATTATATATATAAAAAAATGTCATAATATTTACGAGTATTTATATTTTTAAAATTAATAATTAAAAAATATTTTTTGAATTTTACCCATGCATGCGCGTATCATTATTTTGTCGAATCATTTAAAATAACTTGAAGACGTACATATTTATGCTAATTGTTTTCACTAATATATATGTATAAAATTTGTCACACTTGAAAAAAAAATTCAAATATCTAAAAGTATTCTATAAATATAAATTCCCTATTTTAAAATAATAAACTAACACAAATGACTACTTTTACATCAATGAAAATTAAATATAAATAATTTATCAATTAATCCTTATATGACATTTTCATAATGAATAGTCAATCACTAATTTGACATAGCACAAGGTCTATGAAACACAAATATAAATGTTCTTCCAATTCATCTAATTGCTCATTGAAACTACAATGCTTCTTCTTCAACAACTGCACAACATCATTGCCTTCAACTCTATTCTCCCTTCTCTTAACCCAAATTTTCACTCTTCTCCTCATGTATTCCAGCTCATCATTAAGCCGAACCACAAGCCGGCTTGTCATCTCCAAATCCTTATTCACTATATAACTTCCTTTCGCGGCTGCATCGAGCCGAGCCGCCACCTTAGCCAACTTCCTTTCCGAACCCAAATTCATTGAAGCCAATCCAGGCATAGCCATAATCAATGCAAGCCCATAAAAGATAATAATAACAACAAGTGAAGCCGTTATAACCGCAACTAGACAAGCCGAGCCACATTTTATTTTAGCGGCTAGTTGTAGCTTGGCTTGTGCCTTGTGGCGGCTTGACTCGAGCCGTTTTTGCAAGTTGAAGTATTGATACTGTTTGACCCGAACTTGATCCGATGAGGTAAACGGGTTGGAAAAGTTTGAAAATTCAGTTAAATGGGTCATAACCATTGGTGAAGGGATTTGATTAATTGGAACACATTGAAGAATGGTTTTAAGCGCTGTATACTTCACACGCAGAATATCAATGTCTTTTAATAGGTGGCTAAAAAGAAAAGAAGCATTGGCAGTGTGTGAGAAATAGTCTGACAGTAGAGAGTGAATCCTCGTCGAGGGGCACCGCGACCAACAAGCGTGAGCCATCGTGATTCGCGTCTGCAGCCCACTACCCCATTGAACCCTAGCTCCCCCTTTTGCACCCACGAGCCAACCCATTCTTCATTGTGAATCAACACTGACTACTCACTACGCTTCGCCACCTCATCGCACCACCTTGCAACGAAAGCGTTGGCCGCGACCCAACTCACCACAGGCCAAACCGTGGGGCTCTATATTTCTCTAGTCCCCTATTTCCTCCATTTCTGCTCAGATTCATTTCTGATTTTGCATTCGGCTCGTTTTTGTGTTGTCGCATTTGACTTGATTCTGGATTACTCTGCTTGGATATGGATTTGCTTAGTTTGTGTTTGGTTTATGTTATTTGATACAGGTTAGTTTGGAGTTTAAACTGGATACTTATTGGGTCTGTTGGTTATCGGGTTCGAGGCTGAATTGAGTTGATCTGGTTGTCAATATTCGGCACAGGGTTGTTGATTGGGCAGTTCTGGGTTTGGTCTCATCTCTGATTTGGGATTAGTGCGCGAGTCTGATTGATGATGTTGGATTGTGGATCACTACGGTTTGGGTCTTAATGAGAGTGTTTGGTTCTGATTTTTGTGTGGTTATGCACTGGGGCCAGTCACTAAGTTCAGATTGTTGTGTTTGAGTCTTTGATGTTTTTCTCTGCTTTTTATTGGATTGTGTTAACTTGACTTTTGGCCTGTGGCGTGATTGTGATCTTATGCTAGTTGGTCTCGTGTGAATGGTCTAGCATTGTGGTTATATGGATTTGACAAGATATTTTGCTTTGGTGCCTATCTAAAAATTGCCTACATAAGTCGTCAATACGTATTAGACTGAACTATTACGTTGTTTTCAAGATTTTTGTGGGCTGCCGGCCCCGCTTACTGACCAAGGGCACCCAATACTAAACCCTTTCAACCTTTTCACTAATTTTCGCTACCATGGTTGTTTAACGGGTTTGCGGATCTCTTCGCTAAGGTTGATACATTTGTAAGGTTTTGTGGTCATTTTTAATCAAGTCCTTACCCTTTTTATTTTTATCATCAATCTTTCACATTTTCCACACTATTTGTATATATCACACCGTTTTTTTAATTGCAAAGTTTATGATCTTGGATAATTTTGAAATTTTGTAAAATGTAATCTTTGAGTGGTAATTCAGGCAGCCTTCTTGCCACAGTTGATCAATGACATGGAAGGTGTTAAACTGCTCGTAAATTAAATGTTTTTGCACTTCAGATTTGCTGAGATTTTTATCTGAAGCTGGTCTAGTAAGCTCAAGCACATTCTTTATTTTAGTTTTCCTTATTCTCCATATGTTTTCACTGAAAAATAATTTTGTTGTTTTGTGAAAGCATTCAATCACGAATACTCTATCAATTCATAACTTTTTTCACTGATGAAATTTCGAATCAATTATCCAAAAAAGTGTTTTTAATTAATTTTCCTTAAAATTTGAAAAATGGTTTTCAATTTTTTATTATTTGAGTAATTTTAAAATATATTTTAGGAAAAAATCCTAAATAAAATAAAACCTATAGACCTGATATTTTAAAATAAAAAAGTTAGAAAAAAAGTTGGAATTAAAGAAAGAGGTTTCTCGACGCTAATCGGTGCAAATAGTTTTTATTGGATAAAACCTATAGACCAAATTGCCAGTGGTCCTATTTACTTTTGCTAAACTTTAAAGTGTAATAGGTTTTGTCTTACATGGATAAATAAGTGTATGTGTATTATGAATGTCTTTAAAACAGAAAGCTATTATTTATTTTAAATTTTTGTGATACAATTTCCTTGGATAGGAAAATATTTGAGACATTTCTTAAGGTTTAGTTAGAAATTTAGATTCAGCGTAACATAAGGGCGATCATTTCCTCTGAGATTTGTGCGCTGTTATATTTTTAGCTACTGTAAAATCTATTGTAGAGCTCATCATTTGTTTGAAGCAGGAAGAAAATGAAGTTTGTTTCAGTTGCTGTTAGGTCATTAAGTACCAATTTGTCACATCAGTTTTATCATACTCATATGATCAGAAGTCTTTCAACTTGGAGATTTACAGGTACTTGGTCTTTCTATCGTCTCCTTTTTAAGCAATAATCTACCTGTCACATTGTTGCTGATATATTGGTAATTGATTTTGATGATTGGCTGTATACATGTTCGGTTTCCTTGACGTATGAGTTTGTGAATGTTTTATGCTTTTCTCCTCGATGATCAAAAGTTTAATAGTAAACTAAGAGGATGAGGTTTGTCAGCCTGCCTCTTACCATTGTTAAAAATGGAAAAGTTTTTAGCTGATAAGTGAGAATGTATTTCAATTTTGTGTAACGTTTCAACTGCAGTAGTTTAATCAATAATTGAAATTCTTTGTCTGGAATCTGACTAGTGTGATAGTAAATGTTGATAAACAAATGTAGTGTTGAGGTGCAAATTTTTACAATTACAATTCTGTGGATCCATCATTGTTATGGATAAGTTTTCTTGGAAGTGACTTGTATAAGTTACTAGATAGTACATTATATATATATATATATATAGAGAGAGAGAGAGAGAGAGAGAGAGAAGCAGCATTATATTTGGAAGTAGGATCGGGCTTGACTTAAGTTAGTTCTGATTGACCTACAATCTTGTTGACTGTGCAGACCTTTCTTCTGTTTTTTTTTGGGTTGATTAATCTCTGCCATTTGTCATCTTCAGTTTGTTCTTAGGTGTCCTGGAAAATTCCTTATCTTCATGTTCTTAGGTATTTGTACATTTTGTCCAGTACTGAGAAGAGTTAACTACATTTCTGGATTTTAATTTTGACAATATGCAGTGTTGTGCCTAGGCCAAAAATGAAGTATATTTCTGTTGAATATTCAAACGGAGCATCACATAAATTTTGGAATAAGAAGGAAAGAAAAATGTTATATAGTAAACCTCTATAGATTTAAGCTTTAACATATTAGAATTTCATGTGTTCTGTATCACATGCCTAATCAGATTTCAGCGTTTGACATGTAACATATCATTGGGACTTTATTAGCATTCATTTTTATACCCAACTCATGTAAGTACAAATTCAATAGTGTGTGATCTGTGCTTGAATCACAACTTCCCAAATTCTATAAGGTTGTTCAACTTTTTTTCGTATCTGTCACTGATAGTCATGCAGAGGATTTACATTTATTCTTTATGAACTTCTTGCCCAATGTTTGAGCAGATAATGGTACTGGTGATCAACATGCTAACAAGTCTGCGTCTCCTGAGGAGTTTGGGAAGTTTGGTGAAAATCGTGCTAGATATGCCCAATTTGATTCCGTCCTTGAAAAGATTAACCAACAGGGAATGGCTCGACAGAGACCTGGTTCAGGAAATGGTGCTAGTTCTGAGATGATGCATCTTTTTGAAGAGAGTCATGACACATTATTAGATGGAATGGATGTAAAATTGAAGAATGCTGCCACATACTTTGAAGTTGATGAGGAAGAAATAAACAAAGAGGATTATGCTTTTCGATATGATGCCAATTTTCCAATTGATTCAAAATATGATGTAAAGGTAAGTTGAATAACAATGGCTAACTTCTTTGGTTATCATTGTTTTTATATAAATCTTTAATTTTAGATGTTTGTTTATATTTAATTCTGTAATAGGCATGAGGGCATCAAATGTTTTGTCCGAATTGATGTTTGATGTAATGATACTTGTACACATGTTTGGTGGGAGGTATTGTATGAAATATAGTGAAGAGTGTCTGGCAGGGTAGTTTTCATTACTGATAGCATCATGAAGTGACTGACACCAAAAATGCTATAGTGGAATAGCAGGATGGCCATTAAGTTGAGATTATAGATCTCTAACGTAATTAACTATAATGTATGTATTTTTAGATATTCAAAATTAAAGTGATATTCACAATTTATTCTAAATAATAGATAAATGGGTGTTGGGTGGTTCAGTAGAAGAATGGTGGTGATAAAAAAGAACAAGATTTGCAAGCTATGCCTGGGTGGGAATAGAGAATTGTAATGGTCCAGGAAGTGTGATTGGGGTTGAGTAGCAAGAAACTTTGGTAACTAGTGTATGGGTGTCAGAAAATGTTGGGAAATGGTTGGAAATAACAATCAATTGACTTGAGCTCATGCAAGTCGATGAGATAAGGAATGTGAATATGGCTGGAAAGTAATGAAAGAGGTTTTAAATTTCTTGATATCTTATGTATAGAAGGACATAAATTGAAACAGAAGTATCTTCATTGATTTTATCAATTAAAAATGGAGGGGAGACTTATATTTTGCAAGAATATGCATTCCGGAAATTTTGAATGGGTGTTCTCACCCATTCAAAACCTTGTAAGAAATTTAGGATCTTTAGGGTTAAAACCTTATAAGAAATTTAGGAATTAGAAAGAAGGTGGAAGAAAAGAATCACTCTTTCCAAGGGAGGCAACACACAAAGGATGTGACAGTCCTTTGATACACCCAAGGGTTCTTGAATCACTCAAGAATTTAGGAGAATCACTCTCACTAAGATAAAAGAGATAAACTCTAATATTTCTGAATAAAATTTCACTTGTTATTTCTTGATAAGAATGGTTCAAGTTGATATAGAAGCGTTGTCATCGAATTACAAAAGACTCAATAAACGAAAATAAATACTAATAATAACCCATTAATCTAGGAATTGAAAACTATTTAATGGAAACAAATAAAGGCTAATAATGATCCATTAACCTAGGAATTGAAACTACTTAATGACTGATTGTATCTGAAACTGTGGCAACCAAAAGTCAATCAGCTATGCACCCTTTGGTCTCCCAGAGGTTGATGACTAAATTTTCAATTGGGCCCTTATTACAACTTAAAACAAAATCAAACTAAAACTCATTAATTGATTAATCCAAAACACAATTTGGTCAACCAACAATACTTGTTGAAGAACTTCCTTTGTTTCCCTTGCTTCTAGCTCTTATCATAGGTCATGTTCACATCAACATTCTTGTGTAGATTACTAGAAGATGGTTATGCAAATGGTTATCAAAATATTAGAAATATAATCATAATTAAAAAACAATTGAAATAAATAGTTAAATAATATTAAGAACAAAATAGAGAATAATTATATACGCTAAAAAATATTACATAAAATAATCTCTTTATTAATAAATATATATAATTTTATGTAATATTTTTTAATAAATTTAATTATACTAAAATATTTTTCTGCAAATTCATTAAAAAAGTCTTTTTATAGTTTTTATTTAAGTAAATGTTTGTTATAGTTTATTATAACAAATAGTTCATATTTGAAATGATTTAATTTTGTAGTCATCTCAAATTTTGTTATCGGATAGGAAATTTTTGCAATCTTATGACCCGATCCGGCAGACAGGCACAGAAGAACAAAGCCCTTGCTCGTGCTGCGCCACCACTGTAAGACGACGTCGTTGTTGTGTTTTGCTGCCGCGCCACCATCTTTTCCAACAATCATCGCTCACTTTTCCTAACTTGGAACCCTTCGATTTGGAGTACCAAAGTTCTCATTTTTCAGGTAAGGTAAGAGCTCCTTTGCCTTTTCATGTTCCGCATACTTCATGTTTGGTCATATTTTAGATTTCACAAACAAACAATGTATATTCCTTATTAATATTAATTATCGTGTTTAAATTGCACAATCTGGATACATTATAAGAACTTTTCGTTTTTGAGTTCAAATCTTCGGTGCTTGCGACAAATAAGACCCCAAGAGGGTAAAAGTTTGGGTGCAGAATAACACCGTCCCCTTAAGGCAGAAATTAACAAAATTTAAAATCTGGGTCTGCAACTTGAAAATTTCTATCAAGGGGATATGACAAGTAAGACAAATTTAGTGTTGAAGGACAAACCTTCATATTTCAAAATGTTTTGTTTTTGGCTTGGATTTGTCATTTGTAGCATGCATTTGTGACGCCGCATTTAGTTTTGTTTCACTTTAATTTTGTTTGTGATGTTTCCAATTGCTTAATATTTGAGATTTATACGGCTTGTATGATATTAGGAACAATTCAGTCTTGTCTGATAGAACAATTGGTTAAGTTGTTACTTGGTTGGCAGTTTACAAGTACTTAAGATGAAAGTTCCTTACCTTGGTGGGAATGAAGATTTTTTATCTTATGTGATCAAGAATGATTGGCTCTTAGGTTTATTATATATATATATTATAACTTAGTGCTGGTGTGGATAATATCATTTACTTAAGTTTATTGCGTTGGTGTCTTCTGAATGCTGACTTTTAAACCAAATTGCCAGTGGCCCTATTTACTTTTGCTAAACTTTAAAGTGTAATAGGTTTTGTCTTACATGGATAAATAAGTGTATGTGTATTATGAATGTCTTTAAAACAGAAAGCTATTATTTATTTTAAATTTTTGTGATACAATTTCCTTGGATAGGGAAATATTTGAGACATTTCTTAAGGTTTAGTTAGAAATTTAGATTCAGCGCAACAGAAGTGAGATAATTTCCTCTGAGATTTGTGTGCTGTTATAATTTTAGCTACTGTAAAATATATTGTAGAGCTCATCATTTGTTTGAAGCAGGAAGAAAATGAAGATCGTTTTGGTTGCAGTTAGGTCATTAAGTACCAATTTGTCACATCAGTTTTATTAGACTCACATGATCAGAAGTCTTTCGACTTGGAGATTTACAGGTAATTGGTTATCGTCTCCTTTTTAAGCAATACTCTGACTGTCAGCAGTGTTGCTGATATATTGGTAATTGATTTTGATGATTGGCTGTATACATGTTCGGTTTCCTTGACGTTTGAGTTTGTGAATGTTTTATGCTTTACTCCTCTATGATCAAAAGTTTAATAGCAAACTAAGAGCATGAGGCTTGTCAGCCTGCCTCTTACCATTGTTAAAAATGGAAAAGTTTTTGGCTGATAAGTGAGAATGTATTTTAATTTTGTGTAACGTTTCAACTATAGTAGTTTAACCAATAATTGAAATTCTTTGTCTGGAATCTGACTAGTGTGATAGTAAATGTTGATAAACAAATGTAGTGTTGAGATGCAAATTTTTACAATTACAATTCTGTGGATGTGTACCATCATTGTTATGGATAAGTTTTCTTGGCAGTGACTAGTATAAGTTACTAGTATAGTACATTATATATATATACAGAGAGAGAAGCAACATTATATTTGGAAGTAGGATCGGGCTTGACTTAAGTTAGTTCTGATTGAGCTACAATCTTGTTGACTGTGCAGACCTTTCTTCTGTTTTTTTGGGTTGATTAATATCTGCCATCTGTCACCTTCAGTTTGTTCTTAGGTGTCCTGGAAAATTCCTTATCTTCATGTTCTTAGGTATTTGTACATTTTGTCCAGTACTGAGAAGAGTTAACTACATTTCTGGATTTTAATTTTCACAATATGCAGTGTTGTGCCTAGGCCAAAAATGAAGTATATTTCTGTTGAATATTCAAACGGAGCATCACATAATTTTTGGAATAAGAAGGAAAGAAAAATGTTGTATAGTAAACCTCTATAGATTTAAGCTTTAATCATATGAGAATTTCATGTGTTCTGCATCACATGCCTAATCAGATTTCTGCATGTGACATGTAACATATCATTGGGACTTTATTAGCATTCATTTTTATACCCAACTCATGTAAGTACAAATTCAATAGTGTGTAATCTGTGCTTGAATCACAACTTCCCAAATTCTATAAGGTTGTTCAACTTTTTTTCGTATCTGTCACTGATAGTCATACAGAGGATTTATATTTATTCTTTATGAACTTCTTGCCCAATGTTTGAGCAGATAATGGTACTGGTGAGCAGCATGCTAACAAGTCTGAGTCTCCTGAGGAGTTTGGGAAGTTTGGTGAAAATCGTGCTAGATATGCCCAATTTGATTCCTTCCTTGAAAAGATTAACCAACAGGGAATGACTCGACAGAGACCTGGTTCAGGAAATGGTGCTAGTTCTGAGATGATGCATCTTTTTGAAGAGAGTCATGACACATTATTAGATGGAATGGATGTAAAATTGAAGAATGCTGCCACATACTTTGAAGTTGATGAGGAAGAAATAAACAAAGAGGATTATGCTTTTCGATATGATGCCAATTTTCCAATTGATTCAAAATATGATGTAAAGGTAAGTTGAATAACAATGGCTAACTTCTTTGGTTATCATTGTTTTTATATAAATCTTTAATTTTAGATGTTTGTTTATATTTAATTCTGTAATAGGCATGAGGGCATCAAATGTTTTGTCCGAATTGATGTTTGATGTAATGATACTTGTACAAATGTTTGGTGGGAGATATTGTATGAAATATAGTGAAGAGTGTCTGGCAGGGTAGTTTTCATTACTGATAGCATCATGAAGTGACTGAGACCAAAAATGCTATAGTGGAATAGCAGGATGGCCATTAAGTTGAGATTATAGATCTCTAACGTAATTAACTATAATGTATGTATTTTTAGATATTCAAAATTAAAGTGATATTCACAATTTATTCTAAATAATAGATAAATGGGTGTTGGGTGGTTCAGTAGAAGAATGGTGGTGATAAAAAAGAACAAGATTTGCAAGCTATGCCTGGGTGGGAATAGAGAATTGTAATGGTCCAGGAAGTGTGATTGGGGTTGAGTAGCAAGAAACTTTGGTAACTAGTGTGTGGGTGTCAGAAAATGTTGGGAAATGGTTGGAAATAGCAATCAATTGACTTGAGCTCATGCAAGTCGATGAGATAAGGAATGTGAATATGGCTGGAAAGTAATGAAAGAGGTTTTAAATTTCTTGACATCTTATGTATAGAAGGACATGAATTGAAACAGAAGTATCTTCATTGATTTTATCAATTAAAAATAGAGGGGAGACTTATATTTTGCAAGAATATGCATTCCGGAAATTTTGAATGGGTGTTCTCATCTTGTGTGATCCACAAATATTATAACCCTCAAATCTAACCCTAGGTACCCACGTTCCTCGTCAAAGGAAAATTGTGTTGTAATGACTTTTTTAGAGTTTTAGGTGATTTGACAGAATTATGATACTCTGTCTGTATCTTGTCTATCCTTTTTAATTTGATACATAATTTCACTCTATTGCATTGAAGGGTTTAAATTACATGCATTAATATATATACACACTGGCTTGTTCATATTCAATGGTATGATTAACTAATCATGTTAAATGCTTTTGATCATATCTTCACTTTTATTCTGTCTGCTTTAAACAACTATGGCTATAATATCCTATTCAATGCAAGATATCTCAACCTTTACTCTGTTAATGTTTATATTTACATTATATGTATCTACTAGTTTTCTAATATGTGCAGTATCTTTCTTCATACAGGCTCTGGATCTTACAAAACCTGGTGTACACAAGCCTCATGCAAGGAATGAATTCATTGTAACCACCAAAGAAGTTCTTAGTCAAGCAGATTTCAGGGTTAGCATTTATGTCAAGTAGTTCCTTAGTTTCTTTTTAGTAAGACATCTAGTATATACTTCTGAGTGCTACGTTGAAGTGACAATTGTCACTTTCATGATTTTTTTTTTATATAACTATTGTGATAATATAAAATAGTTCATGACTTGCGCTTATCTCTTAGTGAGAGACACTTTCACATCTCATATTAATTTTTTGTTTTTTTATCTTTTGGGTGCATTGTTTTGGTGAAAGAAAAACTAGAAATGAATAAAAACGTGTTAATTGTCAAAACTATCTTATATAGATTGTAAGGTTGTGTGTATACTCTGCCCACCATATTTTCACTTTAGGATATTTGAAAATGGTGTCTAAGTCAACCAACCACCTTAACCCATTCCATCTTGGCCTCCCATATATATATATATATATATATATATATATATATATATATGTCTTGTACTTTAACAATAAAACTAAAAATGATTGATATAAGGCTGGTTTGGAAAAATGATTTTCTCTGTCATAATTGATTATACTGGTAATATAATCAATTATGGCAATTCAAATTTGAAAAATATATCTGTTTTAAAGAATAAATGTTTTTGAATACATCCTGATTTTTTCTATGATATTATTAATGTCCAACGACCATTTTCTGATTCTATTTTTCTATTTAATTAAGTTTTGCTGAAAAATAAAAAACACATAATTACTGAATTCGAAAATACAATTTACATTCAATCAGTTTTGAGAAAAGAATTATGAGCAAGGCAACAGAGATATTTTACACCTTCTGAGAAAACCCTCTTCTCTACTGTCTTCTGTGCTTTCATTGTTAATCACACTTGTTCTTGGAGATTGGCGTTCTACATGTTTCTACAATTTATTGTCTCTATTACCCATGTGTGTCTGTTCTTATTTTTATTACCTTCATCCTTTGTATATTGGTGGCAAAGGAGGTGTTTTCATCCTTTGATTTGTTCAAAGGAGGTTTTCATCCCTAGTGTGATTCTAGGGAAGTGTTCATCCTTAGTGGGATTATAAGGAGGTGTTTTTTCATCTTTTGATTTGTTCAGAGGAGGTGTTCATCCCTAGTGAGATTCTAGGGAGGTGTTCATCCTTAGTGGGTTTCTAAGGAAGTGATTGTCTTTTTAATTAGTTTACTTTTTACTGGTTCTTCTGCTGAGTTGATTGTAATTTGTAAACTGAATTTGAAAGATAGTGAATTGGGAGTCACTCTTGTGTTAAGAGTTGACTGGGAACTGGATGTAGGGTTGACTATACCCGAACCAGTATAAATTACTGTGTGTTCTTCTATTTCCCTTATCTCTTTCTCTTTTCCTGATATATTATCGTTTCCGCTTTATTTGTGTTCAAACAAATTATTGACTCACAAATAAATTTTTAATTTGACATCTATTTTAATTTCTGCATCTATTCACCCCCTCTATGTCATTTGTCTAACATTTAATTCAAAATTTATATCAAAATAAAAATAATTAAACTAAATTACATAGCATTTGATATATTTTATTAAGATGATAAACCATATTAGGTATGATCAATTGATTCTTTAGTCTATTAATATATTTTTGTCATTTCAGATCTAGTTTGTATCAACTTGGTGGATTAAGAGCGAGACATGATAGATTGACTTATAAATTTATTTTAAAAATATTTATATATTAAAATAAAATAAAATTAGTTATAATTAAAAATATTATTTTTTACATGATTAAAATATATAAATATATTATAATGTATTAATTATTGATTATAATTAATTATTTTAATTAAAAAATTAAAAATTATTCATATAATTAAAGATGTATTTTTTTTAAATATATATAAAAAATATTAATAGATTAACTTGGTAACTCGTCAACTTATTTTTTATGAGATGAGTTAAGGTTTATTTTTGCAAATTAAACGTATAAAATGAGGTAAAATACGGTTCATTTTATCATTTTTACTTTTTATTATGTTAAAATAAGATTTAAAAAGATGAGATTTTGGATAAAGAAGGGTTGTTTTGGATTTGGATTAAAGTAATCGTCACGAAATTCAGTTTATCATTTAGAAATGATTAAAAAAATATAATTCAGATCACAAAAAGCGTAACCTAATGTGTTGATAAAAAAATTTGAAACGAAGTAAAAAACGATTTTTTAACACGCACGCCTACAAAGCGAATTTAACACCAAATTGATACCCAATAAGTTATCTTAGAGAAAATAAGTGGACTTCAGGAAAAGAAATAAAGAAGTTAGTAAAGGTTACTAAACCTTATTTAAGAATAATGGCAAAAAATAAAGATAAGTACATTTTGTATTAATAAATAATATAAATATCTTGAATCTCATTATATATAACAGATACATCTAACTACAGTGGAATATTTAGAAAAAAAATAGTGTTATATATATATATATATATAATTCTCTTATTTTTTTTTAAATTATTATTAATAAATAAAGTTGACTTATCTTTTAAAGTAAGAAATAAATATATAACTATTAAATATTCAGTGTTAGTAAGAAAATAAAATAAAAATATTATATAGTTGATGCAATAAAGTAAGAAAAGGAAGATAAATAAAATAAGAGAGAAAAGAAAGAAAATAAACAAAAAAATATATAAACACAAGTTTTGTGTATTATTTACAGTTATTTTTAACTAAGGATAATATATATATATATATATATATATATATATAGTCTTATTAATTTTATTTTATAATTATAATTATTCTCTCTAATTTTATTTTCTTTTTAATTTATATTTATATATTTTTTAAAATTATTTCTTGAAATTTATTTATATAATTACTTTTAATTAATTATTTTTTTATATTTGCATTGGTTAATTTATATTTATATCATTTAATTTATTTTAAAATTTGTATAAAAATAATTTTTTTTATAATTATTAAATATTTGATAAAATATTAGTTTAAGGTTTGACTTTAAGGATTTAAAATATGTAATTATCATTTAAAATAAATAACCTTATATTATATTACTCTTGAAGATTCATTTATTCTAATTAATCATTATAATACTATTTCAAAATTTCTTAATATAAATTATATTGATATAATTGAAAAACAAATTTGTATATTTTTTATTATTATTTTATATAATATTTTTTATTTTATCTTTTGTATATAATAAATATAATATATAAACTTAAATAAATAAGTACGATAAATTTTGCCAACCTTTTTTCTTTATACTCATCACAAAATCTTTTAATGAACTAACTAAAATACATATATATTATTAATAATTTATTTATTTTTAGAGAAATAAACTTGACAACTTTAATATTTATTTGTGATATGAAAAAAAAATGAAATTGTAATTTGCATATATATATATATATATATATATATATATATATATATTACTTTTTGTTAACATTTGGTATAAATTAATCGCTCCCCTAAATATAATTAAATTAAAATTATATTATATATATATATATATAAATGTCATAATATTTACGAGTATTTATATTTTTAAAATTAATAATTAAAAAATATTTCCTGAATTTTACCCATGCATGCGCGTATCATTATTTTGTCGAATCATTTAAAATAATTTGAAGACGTACACATTTATGCTAATTGTTTTCACTAATATATATGTATAAAATTTGTCACACTTGAAAAAAAACATTCAAATATCTAAAAGTAAATAAATATAAATTCCCTATTTAAAAATAATAAACTAACTAAATTACTACTTTTACATCAATGAAAATTAAATATAAATAATTTATCACTTAATCCTTATATGACACTTTCATAATGAATAGTCAATCACTAATTTGACTTAGCACAAGGTCTCTAGCCCCGTTAATAGTCATGAAACACAAATATAAATGTTCTTCCAATTCATCCAATTGCTCACTGAAACTACAATGCTTCTTCTTCAACAACTGCACAACATCATTGCCTTCAACTCTATTCTCCCTTCTCTCAACCCAAATTTTCACTCTTCTCCTCATGTATTCTAGCTCATCATTAAGCCGAGCCACAAGCCGACTTGTCATCTCCAAATCCTTATTCACTATAAAACTTCCTTTCGCGGCTGCATCGAGCCGAGCCGCCACCTTAGCCAACTTCCTTTTCGAACCCAAATTCATTGAAGCCAATCCAGGCATAGCCATAATCAATGCAAGGCCATGAGAGATAGTAATAACAACAAGTGAAGCCGTTATAGCCGCAACTAGACAAGCCGAGCCACATTTTATTTTAGCTGCTAGTTGTAGCTTGGCTTGTGCCTTGTCGCGGCTTGACTCGAGCCGTTTTTGCAAGTTGAAGCATTGATACTGTTTGGCCCGAACTTGACCCGATGAGGTAAACAGGTTGGAAAAGTTTGAAAATTCAGTTAAATGGGTTATAACCATTGGTGAAGGGATTTGATTAGTTGGAACACATTGAAGAATGGTTTTAAGCGCTGTATACTTCAGACGCACAAGATCAATGTCTTTTAATAGGTGGCTAAAAAGAATAGAAGAATTGGCAGTATGTGAGAAATAGTCTGAAAGTAGAGAGTGGACCTTGGGCCTACAATGGGCCAGGGATAGGGCCCGAGTGACCGTGGGCTGATCGGGGTCCAATAGATGCTCCGCGAACAAACGGTACGAGGGGAGACGGGCCGAGGTGGTGGACTCTCTTGACAAACAAGAAGATGAATCGTTCTTGGAATAGGCAAGGACACGTGTCCAAAACTCAGTGTATGATTCCGTTCGAAATGCGTTTGCATATTCCTCACGCACGTCCACACAGGGTTGGTGATTTGGAGAACTGCTACATTCTGTTGCATGCCATTGTCCTTATTACATTATGTTAGAATCAGAGTATTATCTCATTAATTTATGAATCTATTTGGACAAACTTATGTATATACTTCAGCTTTATGTGTCTACAACAAGATTTAACGTCCTTGTAATTTGTAGTCTTGTTTGTTTACAAAGAACATTGTTTATCTGAATCAAATCTTATGATAACACCTCAATGAGGAGAGGGAAAACAATCCATCAAGAGAGCGAAAAGCAGAGCATGATTATTACCTGAACACGAAAACGGCTTTTTGATCCGGCGAATCAATTTGTTCTTCATTCCTAAACGTAACACTGCAAATCAAGGATCCAAGAGAAAAATCAGAAGGCATGCAATGAACTACAGTTTTTATCAAAAGGAAACAGAATTGGAGGAAATTAGGTCTAATGAATCCAAATTTTCTATTGAAATTAAATTGGATGTCAACCTTTCTGAGAATCGTAATGAATGAGGCTTTTGGCGGTAGAGTTTTTGAATGAAAAAGAAATTGAATGAGATTCTTAAGGTGGAGCTATTCTTTTTGAGAGATAAAATTCTTCTTTCTTTTAATAATGCAAAACACAGAGCCATTTTTCAGTTTTTGCTTGTAAGAAAGAGCTACGAAAGTTTTGGCAACGTAGTGAGATCTTGTAGTGTACGTGAAGGGTACTTAGTGATATCTGGATTTAGCGTGATGGAACGAAGGTAGTTCTAGAATTGTTTTCTGTAACCTCAAAGCTAAGTAATGTTTATGTGTTTCTATAGAGGTATTAAATGGAAATAAAATTTTGAAACAAAAAAGTTAGTAAAAGTATTATCTTTCATTTTATTTTATTAAAAATAGGTATTTTACAATATCAAACTAAAAAATAAATACATAATTGAATACATAAGCCTTGCACGAATATTTTTTATATATTTTTAACCCAAATAATTTTAAATTAAGTATAATTGGATTGATTTGAATTTTATATTTATTTTTAATCTTTTAAGAATTAAATTTAACCTAATTTAAAATTTTGATTGACTAAAGTAATAAGTAAGGAAAAATATTTTCAAAACACAACAATTTATAAAAAAATCATTTATTTAATTTCCGCGAATAGAATAAATAAAAATACAATGATGCTGTTGTTCTGTTAATATTTAACACGGGCCGCAATAGATTCTGGCCCAACATCCGTAACACAATCACATTGCATTCTCAATCCCTTGATGCCTATATATACTCTCACGAATCCCTTACTTAACTCGTGCTTAGGGTTCACAAGCGCCGTCCCTATTCTTCAGCAGTTCCGAAAGGAGGTGTCTTGTCTCTCTATTCTGTGTTAGGTTTTCCATCTAATTGATTCCTTTGTTGTATGTTAGGGATACTCTCACGTATCCCTCTTTGGCTTTAAACCTGTGCCTTTGAGATGAATGCAGCACCGGTCAGGACCCAAGTCTGGATAGATAAAAATAAAACCATGATAATAAATAATAATATTTATTCTGAAAATATTTGAGAAAAAAATATTTTTCTTTATAAAAACAAAAAAAAGGAAAAGAAAAGAAAAGAAAAAAAATATATATATATATCATAATTAAAAAAAAAATAATAAAAAAAGAGTAATTCTTTTTTGGATCCAACCATTCTTTAACCTAAGTCTCAAAATTTTAACTTAATTTTTGATTTTAAAATGGGGAAATAGTGAATAGGGGGATTCGCTGGCCTCCATTCACACTCACCCTGTATCACCCGCGTCGCCCCCAATCACCCAACCTTCACTCACCTTTCATCCCATTCTCTTCACCTTTCCTTATCTTCTCCCAGCCGCACCCTCTTCACCTTCTAAATCACCTTCGGCAATCTCCGCCGCAGGCCGCCTCCCCTCACCGGAGCTGCGAACCCAGCTCAACCCGCAAACACCCATTCCGCCTTCACCAAACCACTCACCAAATCCCCCGCGTCAGAATCGCACCCAAACCGTCGCACCTCAGCCGTGCCTCCCAGCCCTAGCAGCGGTCGCGACCGCACCCTAACCCAGTCTCCACCAAGCCGCCGCTGACCCCCACTCACCATCACACGTCCAAATCCCAGTCACAGCCACCGCCTCCCTGACCACCATCGTGGCCATCCCTAAACCCCTAACCGCCTCACTCCCACCACCAATCGACCGCCACTATCCCCACTTAAGAGCCCCATCTCGCCGCTACCAACCATCACCGCGGACGAGATCTCCTCATCGAGGGGCACCGCGACCACCAAGCGTGAGCCATCGTGATTCGCGTCTGCAGCCCACTACCCCATTGAACCCTAGCTCCCCCTTTTGCACCCACGAGCCAACCCATTCTTCATTGTGAATCAACACTGACTACTCACTACGCTTCGCCACCTCATCGCACCACCTTGCAACGAAAGCGTTTGGCCGCGACCCAACTCACCACAGGCCAAACCGTGGGGCTCTATATTTCTCTACTCCCTTATTTCCTCCATTTCTGCTCGGATTCATTTCTGATTTTGCATTCGGCTCGTTTTTGTGTTGTCGCATTTGGCTTGATTCTGGATTACTCTGCTTGGATATGGATTTGCTTAGTTTGTGTTTGGTTTATGTTATTTGATACAGGTTAGTTTGGAGTTTAAACTGGATGCTTATTGGGTCTGTTGGTTGTCGGGTTTGAGGCTGAATTGAGTTGTAAATATCTGGTTGTCAATATTCGGCACAGGGTTGTTGATTGGGCAGTTCTGGGTTTGGTCTCATCTCTGATTTGGGATTAAATGCTTTTGCTCTTCAGATTTGCTGAGATTTTTCTCTGAAGCTGGTCTAGTAAGCTTAAGCACATTCTTTATTTTAGTTTTCCTTATTCTCCATATGTTTTCACTGAAAAAGAATTTTGTTGTTTTGTGAAAGCATTCAATCACGAATACTCTATCAATTCATAACTTTTTTCATTGATGAAATTTCGAATCAATTATCCAAAAAAGTGTTTTTTTAATTAATTTTCCTTAAAATTTGAAAAATATATTTCATTTTTTTATTATTTGAGTAATTTTAAAATATATTTTAGGAAAAAATCCTAAATAAAATAAAACCTATAGACCTGATATTTTAAAATAAAAAAGTTAGAAAAAAAGTTGGAATTAAAGAAAGAGGTTTCTCGACGCCAATCGGTGCAAATAGTTTTTATTGGATAAAACCTATAGACCAAATTGCCAGTGCCCTATTTACTTTTGCTAAACTTTAAAGTGTAATAGGTTTTATCTTACATGGATAAATAAGTGTATGTGTATTATGAATGTCTTTAAAACAGAAAGCTATTATTTATTTTAAATTTTTTGTGATACAATTTCCTTGGATAGGGAAATATTTGAGACATTTCTTAAGGTTTAGTTAGAAATTTAGATTCAGCGTAACAGAAGTGCGATCATTTCCTCTGACATTTGTGCGTTGTTATATTTTTAGCTACTGTAAAATCTATTGTAGAGCGCATCATTTGTTTGAAACAGGAAGAAAATGAAGTTTGTTTCAGTTGCTGTTAGGTCATTAAGTACCAATTTGTCACATCAGTTTTATCAGACTCATATGATCAGAAGTCTTTCAACTTGGAGATTTACAGGTACTTGGTCTTTTTATCGTCTCCTTTTTAAGCAATAATCTACCTGTCAGCATTGTTGCTGATATATTGGTAATTGATTTTGATGATTGGCTGTATACATGTTCGGTTTCCTTGACGTTTGAGTTTGTGAATGTTTTATGCTTTTCTCCTCGATGATCAAAAGTTTAATAGTAAACTAAGAAGATGAGGTTTGTCAGCCTGCCTCTTACCATTGTTAAAAATGGAAAAGTTTTTAGCTGATAAGTGAGAATGTATTTCAATTTTGTGTAACGTTTCAACTGTAGTAGTTTAATCAATAATTGAAATTCTTTGTCTGGAATCTGACTAGTGTGATAGTAAATGTTGATAAACAAATGTAGTGTTGAGGTGCAAATTTTTACAATTACAATTCTGTGGATGTGTACCATCATTGTTATGGATAAGTTTTCTTGGCAGTGACTTGTACAAGTTGCTAGATAGTACATATATATATATATATATATATATATATATATATATATATATATATATATATATATATATATACGGAGAGAGAGAAGCATTATATTTGGAAGTAGGATCGGGCTTGACTTAAGTTAGTTCTGATTGACCTACAATCTTGTTGACTGTGCAGACCTTTCTTATGTTTCTTTTTGGGTTGATTAATCTCTGTCATCTTCAGTTTGTTCTTAGGTGTCCTGGAAAATTCCTTATCTTCATGTTCTTAGGTATTTGTACATTTTGTCCAGTACTGAGAAGAGTTAACTACATTTCTGGATTTTAATTTTCACAATATGCAGTGTTGTGCCTAGGCCAAAAATGAAGTATATTTCTGTTGAATATTCAAACGGACAAAAATGAAGTATATTTCTGTTGAATATTCAAACGGAGCATCACATAATTTTTGGAATAAGAAGGAAAGAAAAATGTTGTATAGTAAACCTCTATAGATTTAAGCTTTAATCATATGAGAATTTCATGTGTTCTGCATCACATGCCTAATCAGATTTCAGCATGTGACATGTAACATATCATTGGGACTTTATTAGCATTCATTTTTATACCCAATTCATGTAAGTACAAATTCAATAGTGTGTAATCTGTGCTTGAATCACAACTTCCCAAATTCTATAAGGTTGTTCAACTTTTTTTCACAATTAGACATATAACGAGAGTACTATTTTAAAATATTATTTTGCAGATTTTATCGAGAGACTAGGATAATGGCGGATTATTTTAAAAAAATATTTGAATAATAGCAAAATTAATTTTGATATTTTGATACTTACACTCACGTTCTGTTTCTTCAAGCAAAGCTAGGGTTGAGATAATCATGTCAGACACAGAATCCGGGACCCCTAATGCCGGTTCAACGGCGAAGAAATCAAAGCGGCGGAGGAGGAAAGATTACATGGTGGACGAGGAAGGGCAAATGGAGTCGCGACAGAAGCTGGCAAAAAGAATCTTGTTGTCTCTTACGAGGCCTTCCTATGTCATGGGATTGGGTCCCAAACCTCTGAGGGTGGAACACCGTACTAGGTTACGCTATTTGCTGCGGAGACTCGTCAACCAGCATCACTGGGTCGCAGCCAGTGGCGTTCTCAGTGCCTACTTGAAGGGCACACTTAATGACACATCTCCTCTCAGAAACCGTCTTAGGTTTTGGGTACCTTCTGCCATTTTTGCTCTTATTATGTGTGAAATTGGGAATGTGGTGTGGTTTCAAGTTTTATTTGATTCCCAAATGTTGATATTGTTGTCTTGTTTGATTATCATTGCCATTTGATAGATACGAATTTATATTTTATTGTTATAATTTCTTCTATTGTTGATATCCTGAGTTAGTTTCTGAACAGTGGCATGTATGCTGGTATGTTTGTAGGTTTTGATGGAGCTTCTTAAGTATATGAAAAACAATTCTATTAATTCCACTAAAATCAAGAACCTTTATGATATCTGGTCGAAGAAAATTGGATCAATGAAAACTTGGCCATTACAGGTATGCATGTTTCAGACCCTCCAATTATATGCTTTGTAGTGGTTGCCTTCATCTTTAAATGATTATAAATTTGCCTTGTCGGGTAGTAACTATTTCTGACTTATAGCTTGTTCTGAAGCCCCTAAAGGTTATTTATGACCTTAACTTTTTTCGTAGTAAAACAGAAAGTATACTATTTAAGCATGATAGAAACTGTTACGAATGACAAAAGGAGCAAACATAAAAGCTTGAGAGGAAAAAAAGAGAAATATTATAATATTTGAGTGTGTCTCCACAACCCAAATCACCTCATATTTATAATGGAAGGTTGTAGAGATACATTGATTAGAGGGAAGATGAAAAGATTAACATCTAGAAGATACAACTCATAAAGATACAACTAATTAGTATCAATCTAGTAAATATAAATCGTATGAATCTAACTAACAAATTTAATAAAATATGGAATTTTCAGAAGCACATACATTTTCTTGTGGTGAAAAGTGTATTGGAATATTGCTTTCCTGTTTTATAGGGATGATGAATTATAAATATCTTAAATTTCTGACAAATTTGATTATTATTACACTATGCTATAGTAGATGATGTGAAAAACAAAACTCACAAGAGAGAGGTAGCCTATCTCATTCGAAAATCAATTGCAAGTTCAGAAAATTATAAAGGATATATTCTGAAAAGTCTAATTGAAAGAGGGAAGACGGGAGCTAGATAAAAGAAAAAAGTATGATCTTGATGGCTGTGACTTGTGAGTCTATTGCCAAACATCAAGTACTCAACGAGTAATACTTTTCTTTTCCTCCTTGGTGAAATTGGGACTAATTTGAAGAAATCAGGGCATACCAGACAATTTTACTACTATTAAATACTACCACATGCCAAGTTTATTGTTCACTGTTTATGTCCCCACCAATTTTATGGGATAATATGCTTATCATTTTTTTAACTAAAGCCTTGCCTCAATTCTCAATTATTCAATTCCAATTTTTCTGCAGAATTCTCCTGTTCAATGTTGAAGCTGCATTTTTGAAGTTATCTAGAGATGTGCTAGGTTTAAGAAAACGTTTGATGTTTCCATTTCATATTTTCATAAATATTTACAAAAATGTTAGCTTGTTTTCACTTTGTTTCTTGATTTGAAAGATTAGTATAGGAATTGAGGAAAGCAATATTTCAAGATAAGAAACAAAATGAAACATAAGGTGACAGTTAATTCATTATTTTAGATGAAAACAGAAATGTTTTGTCAAACCATATACGATTCTAAGTTTCTATATTTATGTTTTAGTAATGTTTAAATTATTAATGTTTTGGATCTGCAAGCTATATGAGAGCAATCAGGTTGTGATAATATGCTTGCTCCCAATTTTGTTGGCTAACCTTGTTGGTGGGGCAACTCGACCATTTCCAATGGAAATAATCTCATCAAACTATCTGCTGACTTTAATTCTACTTGTTAAATAGATTATATTTTGCATTGAGACATTAATCATGAATTTAAATTGTCAGCTTGGTTGTTTAGTCTTCAGTTCTTAATTTAGAATTTTGCTTATGGAGCAGAGCAGATATGCAGTCCATTTTGAGTTCATGTTGTTCTGTCTTATGCAAGGCAATGCGGGGGACGCATACCAGCTTGCTTTATGGTATGTTTTTTAATTTGAATGTGTTATTCTTTGCAGAATAATGAGTTGCACCATGATGCCAAGTGGAATAGATGATTTCATAACTTATCATTACTATATAATGTGGTGATCTGGTTGCCGGTCATTGTTATTATATTTTTTATCAGGGTTGTATATTTTCAATAAAACTTAAATTGCTCATAATGGTTGATAAGGTTTTAATGGTAATTGTCATTGGTGTCTATTCCTCCGGACAGTTGGGAATAGTATCTTAATTCTATTCCTCCAGAGCCTTGGTACTTGACTACCTCTTATAAAATCAAGCTAATTATGAAATTATGCTACTTAATATTGCCATTCTTTACGAGCATCTAGAGTAGACAAGTTTATCTCTGTAGAAAAACAAACATAATTGCATAAAGTCAATATTCCAAATGATTGACACTGCCTCAATTCCAAAAGGATGAATTTGGGACTGGCCATATATCCTGGAAAATTGGGGATGGATTAGTCCTCATGGTGGCTTTTAAAGATACATTGCTGTTAGTGTCCTTACCATTCAAGAATTGACCCAAGAGATATAACAGTTATTTTAATGGAATATAACAGTTTCAATGCTCTGGCAATTACAATCGTAGTTATTTTATTTATTCTCTACCATCACTATTAATATACATAGGTTAGATTGCCTAGTAACTACCCTACTGGTATAGTTAAGTACTAGATACATGCCCTCGAATAAATGCAACTGACTCAAATAAGACCAAAATATCATGATATGTTTTTGGCACCAAAGTGTCTTATTAAATGTCTTCAAATATTAACTTTCCATTGACAATTTTTTTTTTCTTCATTAGTGTGGTTTTCACTTCAAAAATAGTAAAATACATATCACTGTTTGAGATAGTGTTATAAGGGGATCACCAGGTTCTATTTATTTTCTTCTTATTCCCTTGCTTTTTCTTTCTTTATTCATTTATTTTTGTCTTTTGGTTTCATGTTTAGCCTTGAGCAAGAGAGAGTTGATATTGATCCTGTGTCGAAGATGATGATGGGTTTGACATTCTACGAGCTGTGGTATTCTTCTATCCCCAAAGAATTCCAGTGGAGAAACTCAGATCAGGTTGACATGCGAAAGAACTCACAAATGGAGGAAACCTCATTTATGAACGAAACTGAACAGTCAGAGTGGTATCATTCAGTTGAATCCCACATGGCTGACTCCCAATGTCAACGTGATTCAGATGCCTCTATCATGAATGATAAGCATATATCCAAGGATGTTGTATTCAGTGAAGACATGAGGGTTGTTACTATTAAAAGAGAAAAACCACATCAGAACTTTCAGCCAGAAGGTTTTTACTTAAATTCTGAAGAGCAAAAAGGATTTGAAGACCCTTTTTCTATTAGTGGAGGTCTTACAGAGGATATCTTACATGGTCTTGGTACGTTATTTATTCACTGAACAGGAGAAATATCTATTTTCTGTGGATGCACTCCTGTCCTAGAATGTGCATGTGCTTATATGATTGTATATGGATTTTCCTGCGTAATTTTTTATTTTTCTCAGACTGAAAATATTGATTGTCTTTCTCATTACCCTGATAAGACTAGATTGTAAATTTTCTCTTGCCAATGATGACTTGTTTGCAGCAACCTATGATTTGTTTTGTTAAAGCTTCCCCTATTACTGTGGTTTATGTTGAAGATAAACGAAAAGAGGTTGTAGAATTCTCATTTGACGACTTGCAACTTCAGACAATACCACTAATTTGGCACTGAGACAATTCATGTTTCTTTTATTGGATCAGAGCTTTGAACTGCCGTGAATGACAATTTTCTTTCACTTTGAATATTCCATGCGTGACTAATCTTTATGATTTTAAGAAGTCTGTGTCAAATGCTTAATATTTTCAGTTCAGATGGGCTCCCACATAGGAATATCTGTCACTAGAGGCCTCTATCAGATAAATCATTTTACAAGACAGAGAGCTTACTCTTTCTCTAGTTATGATGTAGCAGAGAGGTTTCCCAGAGAAATCCAGGAAGCTCAATGTTGAGTGGTTTGAGGAAATGTGAAACAAAATGTAGAAATATTAAGGAGACAAGAAGGAACCCAAGAAGGGATATCTTCAATCACATGCAATAGATGGATCTTTTGCAGTGACTTAGCATATCATAATAAGGGAAACTTCCTTTCATGGGTAACAGAAAAATACCAGTAGCCAAGGCATGGTCAAGATCCCTATGCACCACATCTGCAGAAAAATTGATTTGATATGATATCAGAAGTTTAGTTGATTCCCTAAGCTCTAGAGCAAAACCCTTACAAGTTACAAATTTCACATTAACTGGTGATATCATCAAACTGGTGACTAACTAAATGACAATAAGCCAGTCGGTTTGTTAGTTAGAGTTAGTTTTTCATGAGGACAAATTGTTCCAAGGGTATATAAAGTGATAGAAACTCAACACTGTAAAATAGAGAATACACAATAAATGTGATGAACAATGGAATGATTTTATTTGATTGAAAGCAAGAAATACAGAAGGAAGAAAATTCCTGCTATCCAGAGCACTAACTCCTTTAGAGCACCCACAAAGGCCCTCTACCCAAAGCAATCCACTCAATCGAATCCCCAAAAAGGTCCCCACACCCGATTCTAAATACAATGGGAATTTCCCCTTTTTCTCTGTCCTCTAGTTAACCTCTTTCCCTTAGTCTGCCATGTCACCCTTTCTAGGCTTCTTCCTCACATACACCATTCCTCATATGTGTATTAGCTTCTTGGATCAATGGCATTATGCCCATTTGTATTAGGGGCTGTATCAATACTCCCTCATTGAAATAAAGTTTTGTCCTCAAGGCTTAATTCTAGAAATTGACTCTGATAGCAACCTCATCTTCCCACGTAGCCTCTTCCACACTTTTGCCCTTCCACTACACCAACACTTGCCTCAGTATCTCACCTCTTTTTGTAATGTTCTGCACAGCTTAAATAATTTGAGGTTCAACTATTCCTGCTCTGTCATCCTCAAGTCCATAGGTAATTTATCTTTCACTTTATAATTTCCCACAACCTTCTTCAACAAGGACGTGAAACATAAGGTGAATCTTTGATGTTGGAGGCAAATTGAGCCTATATGCCACTTCCCCTACTTTCTCCTTAATCCCAAATGGTCCATAATACTTGGCACGAAGCTTGGGACTGATTCTGCTTATTACTGATTTATGCTGTTTTAGCTTCAAAATTCTTTCTTCTTATTTGCTTGAGTTCTCATTCTATATTGAGCCCTCGACAAATGACTCTTTAACTGAAGCAGGGCCTCATCTCGGTCCAAAAGATCTCTTTGGACTACTTCCACTCTCACCTCTCCTCAAACTACTTCCCCATCTACGTGTATTAGCTTCTTGGATCAATGGCCCATTATGCCCATTGGTATTAGGGTCTATATCATAAAGGATAAGGGTATACAATTATTTTGGGCATTTGTTGGGAGGGGCCAGGTTCCTCAACATACTTGGGTATGCTGTTTTTTATAATTCTTTCATCATTCAGTGAATAATATAAACAGTATCCTGTCTTCCCTATCTATCACCTTTCTTTTCTTTCTTTTTTGTATATTCCGATACTAGTTTTCATAAAATTGGTATTAGAGTTTATTAATCATTATCTCTTGGTTTAGTTAGTGATTACCCTTTGGTTCACTCGTGACTTTAATATTGTCTTGCATTTACTTAGGTGGACTTGATTTGTGGTTGTTGCCCTTGCATTTTTCTGATGAGAACAATTTCGAGGAGTTCATGTTTTTGCAAAGAAATCAGCCTAATGACTATCACAGAAATTCAGTGAAATATTTTCAACTAGCTCTCAACTCAGAACCTTCTGCTTCTGCAGCATTACTTCCATTGGTACAGGTATGGATCATGCATTTCAATTAAATTTGATGGAACCACTAAACATCATTTTGTATTCTGTTCAAGCTGTTTGGTTAACTTAAAATCAGGCTCAGTACGGTTGAAAACTTAAAATCATGTTTGGCCATATCTCTTGTCCCACACTCTTACAAGCTTAGTCTTCAAGCTTGGGATGTGTTGGAGATCATACATCTACTAGAGATATGATTAAATTATAATATATAAGTAGGGTGCAAACCTCACGTTATAAATTGATTTTGTAAGATTAATTTAGATAAAAATTCACTTTCTAATATTATTCAAGTAATTTGTTTTTGTTAAACTAGCGAAACCATTAGACCACTTCAACAAATTGATGAAATGAAAGGGAAAGTAATGGCTTTGCTTCTATCCTTTATGAATGGTAACATATGGAGTGCACCTAGGTTTCAATTCTGATAGAACACTAGGAATTACAGAAACATTCAAGACAGTTCTTGCCATATTTTATTAGGATAGCTTTGTTTCTGCCAATGTGGTAGTAAACAGGAGCAAGGTACAATAGACTAAAGTTTTCGAGAGAACCTGGCTCTCCTAACTCTCTTCCCTCCAAACAATTCGAAAAAAAACTCCCTACAACAACATAAACACATACTATATATAATAGTTTGTTAAACACATTACTACAACATGAGGTTGTAACTGCCTCCTTATTTATTTCTCCTAGTATAAACCCCACCGCTGAACCTATCAATACCTCGCCCAAGCAATTTCACCTTGTCCTTAAGATGAAAATCAGGTAACTCTTTGTTGATAACAACAACAAACTCTCAACTATTCTTAACTTCCGGAAGTTGTTGCCACTTGAGCAGCACTTCCAATTCACCTGTAGAATTTAAGCGTGTATCGAGTAACTTCCAACATATATTCTTCTCGTCAACATTGGCAGCAAGGGTTGAGAGGACTGCAGAGCCGACATTTGTTGGTTTGAGTAATGCCACATGGAAGACTGGATGAATGCGGCTATGCTCTAGTAAGAAAAACTTATAAACAACTTGACCAATACGTTCCACAACCAATATGGTTCGATCTTTAGAAAAACCCAATCCCCCTCTTGATAAACTATATCCCTCCTGTGCTTGTTGGCTTGAAGCTTATTCTGTACTTGTGCTTTGCACAAATTATCCTTCAATGTTTTTAAAATCACATCCCTTTCTTCTTGCATCTGGTTTATACTTTCCACCTTGGATGGAATGGTTGTGCCTTTCTAAATTAGAGGAGGATCACATCCATATAAGGCCTTGAATGGTGTCATATGCAAAGAGGCACTGTAGTTGGTGTCAAACCAAAATTCAGCCCAAGGAAGCCACATGGGGCAATGTTTAGGTTGAATATCTGTCATACACCTAAAGTACATTTCAAGACAACAATTCACAACTTCAGTCTGGCTGTCTGATTGTGGGTGATAGGTAGTGCTATTCTTCAATTTAGTCCCAACTTTTTTAAAAGTTTCCTTCCAAAACTGGTTGAGAAATAATTGGTCTCGGTCAGAAACTATAGAGGAAGGAAACTCATGTAATTTAACCATGTCCTTCACAAAAATATGAGCCACCTCTGTTACTGAGTAGTGATGAGATAAAGCAAAGAAGTGAGCATACTTAGTAAGTCTGTCTACCACCACAAAAATAGTGTCTTTCCCCTTTGCTTTGGGTAGACCTCTATTAAAATCCATGGAGATGCCAAACGATACTTGAATAGGAATTGGTAATTGTTGCAATAACCTTACAGGAGCTGACATACTTCATACTACATCACATAAGCTTTTATGTATTTCCTCATCCCTTTCCAATATAAGAGCCTAGGAACTCTTTTGAGGGTGCAAAAATAACTGCTATGACCTCCTAAAGATGATTCATGAAGCTCCTTAAGAATGATTGGAATTCGGGAGTAGTGTCTAAGCAACACTATTTTACCTTGATAATATAGCCACCCCCTCTTTAACTCATAGTGTGCATGAGCCTTAGGATCTGCTAATAAATCTTGAATGAAATACTCAACTTAGTGTCCTTTTGCATCTCTAATTCCCAGTCCTCCCACTCTTGGGGTTGCAAAACAGAGATATTGTTAAAATAAGCTTGTCTAGAAAGTGCATCAACTACGATATTCTTCCTTCCAGGTCGAATTTCAAAGTCAAATCCGATTAACGTAGAAGCCCATTTGAACTGTTCTTCTATCAAAAGTTTCTGCGTAGTAAAAAACTTTAAACTCTTTTGATCAGTAACTAAGATGAAATGGGTCCCCATCCAATAATACTTACATTTTTGCACTGCCTGAACCAAGGGCATTAACTCTCTTTCATAAACTGATTTGTTCTGAGCTCTTTGACAGTGCTTGGCTCCAATAGGCTAAAAGTCTGCCTTCTTGGAGCAAAACCACACCCAACCCTTTGCTAGAAGCATCAGTCTCAACCACAAAAGATTTGGAATTGCCAAGGTGGGTAAATGTGAGACAACAAATTTAAGAACCTCAAAAGCCTTTTGAGCATCCACATTCCAACTAAACCCATCCTTTTTAAATAGTTGGATCAAAGGCTTGGCTATTTTTCCATAATCTTGAACAAACCGCTTATAATACCCCGTTAAGCGTAGAAATCCTCTTAAAGACGTAGCGTCCTTTAGAATTGACCAATTCCACATTGCTTCCACCTTCTTGGGTCAGTCGACACTCCTCCACCTGAAATCACATGGCCCAAATACTCAATGTTGTTTTGACCGAAGTTGCACTTCTTTTTATTGACTTTCAATTATTGCTCAATCAACTTTTTGAAGACTTGCTTGAAGATGAATGACAATAAAACACTGAGTGGTCTGCTTCACTCCTTTTAATGCCAAACAACTGCACAACATGACTGAATTTTTTCAAACCAAGCTCGGGGTGACTGTTTCAAGCCATAAAGAGATCGGTGTAGCTTACACACTAAACTAGACTCCCCCTGAGCAACAAAGCTAGGAGATTGCTCCATATAGATCTCTTCCTCAAGATCACGTTGAAGAAATGCATTTTTAATGTCTAGTTGGTGAAGTGGTCAATGACAAATAGCAGCCATAGCAAGGAACAGACGAATAGTGGAAATCTTAGCTATTGGAGAGAAGGTATCACGATGAGTCAATACCATAAATTTGAGTGAATCCTTTAGCTACTAAACAAGTCACTTTACCATTATTATCAACTTTAACCGCATAGACTCATCTCGCAACCCACAACCTTTTTGCCAGGAGGAAGAGGGACAAACTCCCAAGTGTCATTGTGCTCAAGGGCCTGCAATTTATCAATCATGGTTTGTCGCCATCCAAAGTGATCAAGTGCCTCATGAACATTATTAAGAATAGACGTTATCAGCCAAGGAGACAACAAAAGAAGAATATGAAGAAAACAGACGATAGTAACTTAAAAAATTATAAATAAGAAAGAGATTTCAAGTGGAACGAGTACCTTTTCTAAGGACAATAGGCCAGCCAAAATCTAAAGTGGGAGAAAAGGTTGAAGGATCCATGGTATGAGAAGCTGATGGAGACAGATCTGAATCACAATTATCTGTAGGAATTGGTAAAGGTATAGGAGGGGTCTTGTGGTGATATGTGAGAAGAGGAGGGGTATCATTATGACTCGTAGACTCGAATTAGGGAAGGATCGGATATTATAAGTGGATCACATAAAGGTATAGGCAAAACTTGCTAAATTGATAAACCATTTTCCATGGGAGAAGAAAAGAAGGGTGTTTCCTCAAAGAAGATGACATTAGCAAGCATATAATACCTTTTGGAAGATGGAGAATAACATTTATACCCTTTTTGAAGGCAAGAGTATACCAAAAAAACACATTTAATGACCTTAGCACTTAGTTTATCAAGACCTGGAGATACATTGAAAAAAGGATCATCTGGGAAAATAAGAAAATGTCGAATTTGATTTTTAAGAGAGGAAGATGATATCCGATTAATAAAAAAAAAAGTAGTGAGAATTGCAACTCTCCAATGATGAACAAGGACATTAGCATTCAACATTAGAGAGCGTGCAATTTCAATAAGGTGTCTATTATTTTTCTTTTCTGCAACACCATTTTGCTATAAGGTGAGGACAAGTTGATTGATGTAAAATTCCTTAGGAAGATAAAAAAGAAGAGAAGGAGGCAGATAAATATTCTTTGACATTATTACTTTTGAGAACTTTAATTATCTTCCCAAATTGATTTTTAATTTCATTGAAAAAGGACACAAAAATGGATAAAAGTTTAGATTTGTCTTTTATTAAATAAACTCAAGTACATCTAGAAAATTCATCAATAAAGGTCACAAAATACCGAAAGCCAATAGAGGAAACACGACTCGGTCCCCAAACATCAGAATGAATATTCGAAAAAGGAAAACTACATCGAGTTTCAAGCTGTTTAGGAAAAGTAGTCTAACATGTTTTCCTAATTGACAAAATTCACACTCTAAAACCCGAAGATGTTGAAGATTAGGAGTCATCACTTTCAACTTAGATAGACTTTGGTAGCCCTGACGATCATGTAAAAGTTTAAGGGCAGGAGAAACCAGGAATACATTGAAGGACTTGGTTTTAGATAGTGCAAACCATGTGATTCATATCCTTCTCCAATCAGACGACCTGTACCATGTTCCTGAATAACAAAAGAATTTGGTAGTAAGTGTTGCAGAACAATTCAAAGAACGAGTAAGTTGAATTAGAGAGATCATGTTATAATGACAATTAGGAATGAAAAGAACATAATTTAAATTTAGAGACAGAGTTAAAGGAACTTGGCCAACTTCTTGAGATTTCACTTTGGATGCATTAGCTACAGTGATTAAGTAAGAAATTTTAGGATAAGACATAAAGGAAAACGAGGAACTATTACCATATATATGATCAGAGGCACCTGAGTCAAGAATCTATGAGTTCTGACCTTCCACATATTGAGAAATGCATGTAGTTGAAACATTTGACATTGAAGAGGATTGACTCTGACTTCTAAACTTTCCAGATTTGAACTTCAAAAACTCCTGATACTCCTCATCAGAAATCTTCATATTTAGATGCATGGACAGTCGTTGTCATGAAAACCATGCAAGGAATAACAATTTTCTTACATGTGTCCCATCCTCTTACAATAGGAGCATTGAGGACGAACTTATGTACTACCATATCTTTCTCGATTGTTGCGTCCTCCCCCTCGACCACGAGGAGCAACCATAGTAGAAGATTGCACAAAGTTGGAAGTCTATTTCTCCCATTGAGACCTTTTTACAGTGGAAATAGAGTCTATATCCTTCTCCAAATGGTCGTGATGCCCCCCTAACTGAGAAACTACAACTCAACTAATGCAGACCATGATATGTAATTTTTCCAGTTGTGCCTGACACTAGTTATGGTGGGAGCAGTAGAGAAGGTGAAGGCAGTGGATGAGGCCATTTGAACCAGAAAAGACAAATAAAGCCAACGAATAGGGTTATCCATGGGACCTTTCACACACAGTTCTTAAACTAAAAAAACTAAGGGCACCACTAGACTCGAAGGACGCCGATGAGTTGAATGGAGACGGTAGGCCTTGATTCCAGCCACTGGAAGGCGCATGTGGGATACACGCACTTGAGAAGGTTCTTTGGGACGACGCGTGGGGCAGTTGATGAAGGAGCGCCTTGCAGGGGTGGGTTGTGCTCCTCGAGGTACGTAAAACCCTTTCTTCGTCGGTCCAAACGAAGACGGTGGCCGGCGGTGATGACGGTAGACGGTGGCCCATGGTGGCCGGAGATGACAGGTGACCAGAAATCAATGCGGGATCTTACCTTGCTCTGATATCAACTTGAGAAAACTTATTTAGGGTTTGATACATTGACCAAAAGCATTGATACATTGTATTTATAGAAAATGAGATACAATAGAGAGAATATGGGTCTCAGCCCAAACCCTTAACCCTAGTGTAAAGAACATGCAAAAAGAATACAAAGAGATACATGAACAACAGATTTTAACATTTATAACTGCCTCCTTATTTATTTCCCCTAATATAAACCCTACAAAACCTATCAAATTCATTCTAAATATTTAACATTGCGTCCATGGACTGTGTTGTATTAGGAAAATGATGTGCTTTCCTTTCAAAGGATATTCTTATCATGTGTGATAATACTGATATATTTAGTTTTTTTTTACCTAAATGCTAACTCTTCCTAAATGCACATATAGCATATTATTATTGTTGTTGTATGACAAAAACAGATAGAATGACCTTCTATTCATAAACTTAAAATAGAAGAGAAAAAAAACATGTAATTAGAGAGCTTGAACTTCCTCTCTTAGGTTCTCTTATTTATAATGGAAGTCCACAGACATAATGAGTAGAGGGAAAATGAAAAGACCTATTCTAGAAACTAGGTACAAATAAATATACAAACCATAAATACACGTGTTTCTAGAAACTAGGTATAACGGTCTATTTAATATCTAATAAATCTAACACTTTCCTTTAGGTTGGAGCATACAAATTGTATGTATCGAGATTGGAACAAATGAATTCGATTCGAGGCCCTCTCAAGGATTTTGTCAATGCATCTGCAAGTTGATCATTAGATCCAATAAACTCAGTACAAATTTCTTTGTACAATAACTTTACCCGAATAAAGTGACCATTGCACTATATTCAACTTCAACAGATGATTAGACAACTATGTTTCGTTTCTTACTTTTCCAAGAAATAACATTTCCTCCAAGAAAGACACAATATTCTATAGTAGAGCATATGTCCATATGAGATCTTGCCTAGTCATCGTCACAATATCCAGAGATTAGGGTATTTCCTTTATCTTCATATAACAACCTTTTTCTTTGAGCCTTTTTTAGGTATCTCAGAATATGTATGATAGCACTCCAATGATCAATATAAAGGGGCATACATGAATTGACGAACCACACCAACGGCAAAAGATAGATTAGGTCTAGTAATAGTAAGATAAATAAGTTTCCCAACTAGTCTTCTATATCTTTCTGAATCAGGAAAAACTTCACCGTGTTTTGCCATTAATTTCTGATTTGGGTCCATAAGATTATCTACGGGTTTATAATCAATCATGTCGGTCTCTTTTATGATATCTAAAGCATATTTTCCTTGAGAGATTACAACACCTTCTTTTGACTAGGTTACTTCAATTCCCAAGAAGTATTTGAGACTTCCAAGATCCTTGGTCTGAAAATGGCTGAATAAGTGTTCCTTTAGCTGAGATATTCTAGCATAATCATTTCCTATAATGACTACATTATCAATATCTACAATTAAGTAGACGCATTTTCCAGGGATGATATGATAGTAGAAGACTGAATGAATTGCTTTACTTTGTTTCAACCCAAAGACTTGAACAATGGAACTACATTTTTTAAACCAAGCATGCGATAATTGCTTTAGACCATAAATAGAACGTCATAACTTACAGACTAAACCAGACTCCCTTAAGCAACAAAGTCAGGAGGTTGCTCCATGTTGACTTCCTCTTCTATATCACCATGAAGGAAGACATTTTTAATATTCAGTTGATGGAGAGGCCAATGACGAATGGTGGCCATGGTAAGGAAAAGCCTCACAGTAGTCCTTTTGGCCATGGGGGAGAAAGTATCACCATAATCAAAACCATAGATTTGAGTGTACTCTTTGGCCACTAGTAGCTTTAACGAGGTCAACTTCACCCTTAGGTCTGACCTTAATGGTATGGACCTAGTGACAACCAATAGTTTTCTTTCCCGAAGGAAGAGGAACCAACTCCTATGTGTTATGTTCAAGAGCTTGCATTTCGTAAATCATGGTTTGTCCCCATCCAAGATGGTCAAGTGCTTTGATCACATTTTTAGGAATAGAAATATAGGATACAAAAGATATAAAAGAAAAATATGAAGGAGATAATTTGTGGTAGCTAAGGAAATTATAAATAGAATGTGGATTACGATTAGAATGAGTACCTTTGTGAATGACAATAGGCCAACATTATCGGGAGTTATGGTATTGAGTGATGATTGAGAAGGACATGTTGAAGATGACTCACCTTGGAGCATTGAATCTTGAATAGGTTTTGGTTGTCGGGAACAAAGGGAAATAAGGACTTCACTAAGGGTACGTAAAGGACATGTTGGACAAAATTACTATCTTTTGTAGACAAAGGAAATAATGGAGTTGATTAAAAAAGGTGACATTAGTTGACATATAGTATTTTTGGGTTTCGGGAGAGTAACAACAATATCTTTTTTGAAGATGAGAATATCGCAAAAAGACACATTTGATAACTCTAGTTGAGAGTTTGTCTATATCTGGAGATATATCATGAACAAAACATACATAACCAAAGACATGGAGAGAAATATGAAAAAATGGTTCTTTTGGAAATAGAATGGAGAATGGAATTTTATTGTGGGAAGAAGACATTCTATTAATGAGAAAACATGCAGTTAGGATATCATCTCCCCAATGATGAATAAACATATTTGCACCAAGTAAAAAGGTACGAGCAGTTTCAACCAAATGTTTGTTTTTTTTTTCTGCTATACTTTTTTGTTGTGGTGTGTGAGGACAAGTAGACTGATGTAAGATGCCTTATGATTTTAAGGTGGTGGAAAAAGCAGTGGAGAAATATTCTGTCATTATCGCTCCATAGAGCTTTAATTATTTTTCCAAGTTGATTTTTGACATCACTAAGGAAATACATGAAGTTAGACAAAAGTTTAGAACGATATTTCATTACATAAACCCTAGTACATCTAGAGAACTCATCAATAAAGATAACAAAATATCTTAAACAAAAAGAGGATACATGACTAGGTCCCCAAATATCATAATGGATAATAGAAAATGTAAAGTCACATCTAGATTCAAAATGTTTTGGAAATTAATACTTAATATGTTTTCTTGGTTGGTATGATTCACATTCCAAAGTTTGAAGATTACTCAGTTCAGGAACTATCTTTTTCAATTTGATAAATGAGGGTGACCTAAGCGATCATGAAGCAGTTTAGGAGATTGTTGAAATCTGTTGTTCATCTATCTTTTTGAATGTTCCTTAGGTTAGGGTTAAGGGTTTGGGATGAGACCCATATCCTCTTTATTGTATCTCTTTTTCAATAAATACAATGTAACATTGTCTTTGCTCACTGTATCAAACCCTAAATAAGTTTTTTCAAGTGAGATGAAGATGCAACACAAGATATTGATGACTTAGCCTCAAAGTAATATAAGCCTCTTGATTCATGTCCTTCGCCAATCAATCGACTCGTACAATGGTCCCGTATAACAAAAGGGTTGGCATTAAAGGTTATTGAACAGCTTCAATGATTTGGTGAGTTGACTTAAAGAAATGAGACTAAAGGGACATGAAAGAACAAAGAGGACAAAATTTAAGTTTAAAGACGGGGAAATGTAAACATGACTAATTCCTTTAGAGGTTACTTTAGCCAGAGTTATACAGTTAGGAGTTTTAGGGAAGAAAGAGAAGAGAATAACAAGGGATTACCAGACATATGATCAGAAACACCTGAGTCAATGATCCATGGATTTTGACAATCCACATATTGGGAAATGCAAGTTATTGACAAATTTGGAGTTGTCAATGATTGTGCTTGTGGACTTAAAATTCAAATATTCATGATATTCCTCATCGGAGAATTTGGACTCAATCCCTTCTATTTTAGAAATATGTGCACTCTTGTCGTGGAAACCATGTAAAGAAAAACAATAGGTGCATTGAAGATGTCTTTTACCACTATGTTCTCCTCTTCCGCGAATAGAAATCATGATGGAAGATTCTGGTTCTTGAACATTTTTACTCTTGAGGGTTGGAACTCTGAGAAACCATGTAGTTAAACTTTTCATGGAAGGAACTTCTTGACTAGTTAAGATTTGATCTCTAACATGATCAAATTTTGGATTTGTGGCCGAGAATCATAATCATATAAAATTTATCTAGTTTCCTCTTCATGTTTTCTACTAAATCTTCCTCTAAGAAAATCATTAATTCTTCAACTAGTGATTGAGCTTCAACAATAAAGGATATCATATTATTATCTCCTTGTTTGAGGGAGGCTAGTCGATTAATAGAATCGGAAAGATGTTGGATATCATTTGCAATGATGTTTCAGGCCTTTTTTCAAAAGGAATTACACGTTTTAGGGGATTTAAGAGTGCTCAAAATATTTGGTTCTATTGATTTGATGGAACATCGCTTCTGTCTTTTCTTAGGTGATCATGGAACCCTTGACCTAGGAACCAGAGTTCTACTTAAGCAAACTATGATAGATAATTTTTTCCATTTAACATTTTAGATGTTATAATAGGAGTCCCATGAAAGGAGGTTATTGGCCCTAAAGCCATGTTTATAGGGGGATAGTGGCGGCGGCGCATGGCTGTGGGTAGCGGCAGGCGACGGTGGTGGACTCATCGTGGACAGGTAGAGCGGGATCAACCTGCCTACCAATTTAAGATAAAGAAGAAAAAAATGTAATTAATGGAAGTTCACATATAATGAGTAGAGGAAAAATGGAAAGACCTATTGTAGAAACTAGGTACAAAGAAAGATTCGGTCCATAAATACACATGCTTCTAGAAATTAGGTAGAACTGTCTATTTAATATCTAATAAATCTAACACATAATTTCTTTGTCACTTGCTGCAAAACACCAAAACCGTCTTCAACACTAAAGAGCAGCTCTTTGTTTTTCGTACTAGCTCTGTAGTTTGTTCCTGTGAAAATTGGCTTATCGTTCTGCTTTCTTTGGCTCCCGATACTGCAAATCAAGCTAATAGCTTTTGTTATATCCCTTTTTAGCAAAAATAATGTTTTGCAAGATGATAATGAAGACACTGATACATGAGACTTTGATCATAAATATGGTACTCTTGGAGATATAGAACTGTTTCTAGGCTTCTACCTCCACCTTATATTGGAAGCTTTTGGGATGTCCTTAATATTGTACCAGAGCCTCTAAATATCAAATGATTAGATCCAATCCTTGCAATTCCCATTCTTTCATAATAAATTTCAGTACGTAGAGCTCTAAGCTCACAATTCTCTCTTGCACTGGTCTTTTGAAAGACCTTTGTGCAACTGTATGCAATTACTAATTGGTTCTTACCCCTTCCATATTCTTCTTTTATTACACACATTGTGGAAATTTCTGTAGCTTGAATTCAATGAAATCAATTATCCATCTCAAATAGCACAAAGCAACTCATTATGTCGTACTCTACAATCTAATCTAACAGCATGTTCCCTTTTCTGGATGCACATGCGCGTCCTTATTTTGCATTTACGTAGAAATTATATGACAATTGTTTTCTTCATAGGATAATGTTTGAGATATCAACAATGGCTTCACTTTGTTTTTTATTGGCAGCTGTTGCTGATTGGAGGACAAGTTGACGAGGCTCTAAATATGCTTGAGAAGCAATGCCGTAATACAGCCTCGGTACTCCCATTAAGGTATATCCCTTATCTTTTTACTCGAAGGTGTTTTTTGTTATGATTATTTTAGTTACTGATGTCTACACCCTTGTAGAGTGAGGGCTGCTCTCTTGGAGCGTTTTGATCGAAACAACTCTGTCATGCTTCTCAGCTGTTTTGAGAATATATTGAAGAAAGATCCAACATGTAGTGATGCCTTAGCTAAACTCATCAAGATGCACCAAAATGGTACCTTCATTCTGAATCATGTCATTTGTATGATTAACTTATATCGCTATTTCTCTGAAGTTGAGTTCAATATCAGCTTGAAACGGGGTGGATGAAAACGAAGAGGGGAACAGGGACAGAAAAAGAAATATAAGTGCTCAGGAACTGAAGAACCCTAGCCTCCAGTTTTTCCTCAGTTATTATCATCTTCAAATTTGAATAAGTTGTCCCTGAGTGGATGTCGCCCCTTGGTCCTCTAAGTACATATTAAGAAATATTTGCTGTGATTACTTTGTCCTCTGCTACAGATTAAGCAATATCTTTATATGCTTTATACTACTACATTATGTCTATGTTGTTAATTGCCCCTTTGGTACTTTGCAGGATACTATAGTCTTGAGTCTCTGCTGGAAATGATTGCTTTACATTTAGATGTTACAGATGCAGAACACAATTTGTGGAAGGTGTTCTCTTCATGTTTCTTGAGACTGTCTACCTACGAAGAAGACTGTATGTCTTCATGCCCCATTCAAGCTGAAGATGGACACAAGCAACTTTGTTCCTTCAGCAAAATCCCTAAAATATTTACGGATGGTATATCAGGAAAATCTTGGAAGCTTCGCTGTAGGTGGTGGCTAACAAGACATTTCAGCAATAGCAAGTTAGAATTAGAGATTGAATCAGGTATACATTTTTAGTGTTTAACTCAATAATATCATTGGAATAGTATGCTGCCTATGGTAGGTAGCACGAGGTCAAACTCGTCTCATGATGTTGAAACTAGCATTTTGATTAAATGACAGTAAAATTATAATATTGGTGTATATCAACTTGAAATATTGTAACATGTTCATTCACTATTATTGCTTTATTTTTAATCATGTTAACGAGTGTCCTTTGTGTCAGGTGATTTGCAGTTACTCACATACAAAGCAGCATGTGCATCGTATATGTATGGACGTGACTACAGCTATGTTGAGAAGGCTTATTCTCATTTAGAAAAAGAAAATGAGGAGGAGTTGTTGTTGTTCTTGAATGAGCACAGCAGGGCAAATTCATTAGGAATTTATAAAAAAATTTAGAAGAAATTTACACATAATAACTTAATAATATTTGCTTACTTTATCTCATTTCTATTCAGGCTAATTATCAACTTTATAAAAAGGAAAACATTTAACCTAAATGGGAGGACCAAATAAAAATATGAATGTCAACATAGTATTTGTTTTTCGCAAAACTAATATAATAATGATTCAAAGCATATAAAAATGGAAAATAATAAAAGCTAGATAGATAGTTTTATTTGTAGAGCACGTTCAAATTTACCAAAATGTAATTTTGATAATTTATGAAAATAAGAAATCTTAAAAAAACTTGTGGGCAGTTCGTGCTTTGAAGCACGCCTTAATCATTAAATACTGTCTTTTGTTGTGTTTTTTTTTTTTAAGTTGTGTTATATAATATTATTTTATGATTTTTTTAATATTAATGCTGAATTTGTGCTATATAATGTAAATTTGTTTTTTTAGCTTAATGTTTTTTAATTTAATTAAAAATATATGAATATGTAATGTTATTATGTTTTATACAATGATTATTAAAATTGAAAAATTAAATTAAAAAGTGAAAATAAATTTGAAAAATTGAAGTTAAATTAAAAATTAAATTAAAATTGAGTATATCTTTAAGCATTTAATGTTTTGTGTCATTTAATTTTATCTAATGCTTTAATTGTATAGTGAAAATGAATAAAATATAGAATAAAATAAGTTTTTATAAAATAATTATGAAAAATATTTGTGTTTAGCATACTTAAAAAATTACTGATTTTCATAAACTATTAATTATTCACTATTAGAAAAGTTTAGTTTTATGGTGTGTATATTCATATTTACAAATTTAAGTGTTATTTGAACAATTCTAATTATACATCTTTGTGATTAGCCATAACCTTTTATGAAATTAAAATGTCCTACTGAAATTACACTCATTAGTATACAAGTTACTTGATGACAATTAAAAATTCAATAGAGTAATTGGGGTATTATATGAAAATTAGACAATATTTTAATTATACTAAATATAAATATTTATATAATTATTTTATAAAAAACATATTTTATCCTAATTAATATATATATATATATATATCATATAATAATAGTCTATTAAAACTAAAATGTATATTATAATATCATTATTTATACAAATCATTATTATGATTATAACCTTTATTAGGTTAAAATGAACATTTTTTTTGTCTATTTGAATTTGGTCTATTCATTTTATTGTGAACGTGTGTTTACATTATATAGTTAAGTTCATACTGAAATTTATACATGTATAATGAGACCAATAATATTTACGTTGTATCGTATATAATTGATGTTTATATGCTTTATAAATCATATCTAACTTTTATAGTAGATCAACATTTATATTAATTTGTAAATATAAAAAGAAACACGCGACGATAACATGTGAGGAAGATAATAAGAAAGATTGAAACACTATAAAATCACACCACTAGTTATTCAATTTGACTATAAATCTTTGTTGGCTTGATAACTCTTGAATATCAAATTCACCATTTTCTCAACTATATCTTTGACCATAGTACATGTGTGTTATTGTTGGTTTTCTTTGAGTAAGATAAGAATCTATTTGGGATACTCATTCTTGCTTGTAACATAACTTTTGCTTTCATGCCACATTTCACAAATAATGATTCTGTTCTTTTAAATGCATTTTTGACTATGACACCTCTCCTTTAAAAAACCGTCTTAGGTTTTGGATACATAATAGATATAAAAATAATTAATATAATCCTAAACTTTAGAAATCACTTATATTTTTGAATATTTTTTAAATATTAATTATTTATATTTATTGAACTGTAGTTTAAGTTATCTTATTATGTGAGTAGGTTAGACTACCATAAAGTATGAGCTTAGCTAGTGATATTTTTATGGGACTTAGGCTTAGTGGGAAGGGAGTTACTATTCACACCACTTTCTTTTATTATAGCAGACTTTTTTTCATTACTTTTGGTAGATTACTTTCTAGCACAACATATATCAATTTTAAAAAGTTTTTTTTGTTGACAAAAATAAAAAAAATAAAACCAAATTAAAATCCCATTCATTACTTTAAGATCCACCACTCAAAATTCCTAATAGATGAAACAAAGTGAGGAGAGAACTAATTTCATCCAAATAGTTTTGATATATGATTATTATTTATTTTTTAATTTAATGGTTATATTATTGACTTTTTTTCATAAATAATATTGTTTTTAAAAATATTTTCTCAAATAGCACCTTTCCAACTTTATTTACAAGCACTGATTATTGTTCAATTAATAAAATAATATTATTTTTCGCAACTTTTTACTGTTCACGTAATAAAATAATATTATTTCGCGTTACGAACACTCGCTCAAGCGAAGAAACCCTTCGCTTGAGCGAGGAAATCTGTAACAAAGGGGTAATCTCGGGTCAATTATCGCTCAAGCGAATAAAACCTTCGCTTGAGCGAGGAAATCCATAAGAAAGGTTATCTTCGGTCCAATCTCGCTCAAGCGAGGCATATTTCGCTTGAGCGATCAGTGATGAAAATATGTGGTCACCCAAGTTGCTTTATGTGGCTAACTGCGTTGGACGTTTAGCCAAATAATGCAACTTGGGTCACCTATTCCAATCACTTTTCGCTCAAGCGAAATATTCCTCGCGTGAGCGAGAGTTGACCACAGACTTTTGATAGCGGTTCTATAACTAACCGCTATTAAAAATATATTTTAGATAGCGGTTAACGTGGAACCGCTATTATATGTCGATTATTTTAAAACTATGATCGATTATTTTAAAACTATGATCGATTATTTCACGTTATAATCGATCATAGTTTTAGAAGACAGATCGATTATTTCTCAATGGGCTGTTTGGATGATGGGAATGGTGAGCTTGAAAATGGGGTTAGTATAGGGTGTGGTGAAGTGGGTTTTGAGGAAGAAGCAAAGACAGATTGCTGCCATTGAGGATGCAGTGAAGGTGCTGCTGCTGGGTCTTGGAGAAGATATCAACAGAGGTGTTGACTTTCAAGGAAGAAGATGATGACAACGACGACGATGATGATGAAGAGGGTTTTGAAGAGTGGTAGTGGGTGAAGTAGATGAAGAGAGAGAAAGAGTTGAGGAGGAAGAGGAACAGGAGGGTTGACTTTCGAGGAACAATCATGATCGATTATTATCCAGTTATATTCGATCATATATGACTTAAGACAGCGGTTATTTGGCCAACCGCTATGTAATATATATATTTAAAAGCGGTTCTTAGTAACCGCTATCTAAGGTCACTCAAGCGAAAAACACATCGCTTGAGCGAGGACACCTGGAAAAATGGGTGATTCTCGGGTTCTGTCTCGCTCAAGCGACGTTATGAACGCTTGAGCGACAAGTGATTCTAATATGTGGTGAACCAAGTTATATTATTTGGCTAACTGCGTTTCACGTTTCATCATTCGGTCAACACTCGCTCAAGCGACAAAGTGATCGCTTGAGCGATGAAGCCTTCAAACAAGTGGGTACTCTCGGGTTCTTTTTCGCTCGAGCGACGGGTACTTTCGTTTGAGCGATAAGTGATTGAAATATGTGGTGACCCAAGTTGCATTATGTCGCTTGAGCGAGACAGAACCCGAGAATCACCCATTTTTCCAGGTTTCCTCGCTCAAGCGATGTGTTTTTCGCTTGAGTGACCTTAGACAGCGGTTACTAAGAACCGCTTTAAATATATATATGACATAGCGGTTAGGTTATAACCGCTGTATAAAGTCATATATGTCAATGTAAGTGATCGAATTTATCTGGATAATAATCGATCATAATTGTGGATAACCGATTATAATTGAGAATGATCGATTATAGTTGGAGAAACGTTCGTTCTCTCCCGGCTCTGCATCTCTCTCGCCGGCGCACGCAAAAGAAACGTTCGTTCTCTCCCGGCTCTGGTTCGTCTATGTTTAATATTGGGTTCTGTTCATTTGGTTTAGGGTTTAATATGGTTGTTGATTTCGGTTTTGAATTTTAATTTGATGGTTCATCTTTTTCTAATTAGTCGCAGATTCTCTGTTCTCTGTTTTCGTTCACTGTTGACTATTCTCAATAGTCGTAAACATAAACCATGGCTGACAAAAGAAAAAGCTCCAAGCGCACCCAACTCAGAAGCGACTTCTTCAAGTACCCAAACTGTGACCACGAAGGAGGTGATAGCCCCAAAGGATCTTCACATCCAATACTTTGTTAATAACGGATTTGACTTCATTAGAGATGGGCAGGAAAATGAGAATCGGAGAAGGAGGAGAGATGGGCAAGGGAATGAATTATTTAATAATAAAAACACTGTCATTTCAGCATATTCACTGCTATCATCCCCATATTCACCTTCAATCAATCAATTACAGTCAGCTCCAGGTAAAACAATACAGAAACAAGATAATTTCATAAACAGAACAAACTCCCCTTTCAGCAACATCATATAATGCAACCTGGGTCAACTGCTGGTTTCCTCGCTCAAGCGAAATTACCAGTCGCTCGAGCGATAATTTACCCGAGACTTTAGATAACGTGGAACTGCTATTATATGTCGATTATTTTTAAAACTATGATCGATTATTTCACGTTATAGTCGATCATAACTATATTAGAAGTGAACATATAATAGCGGTTCCACGTTAACCGCTATCTAAACTATATTTTTAATAGCGGTTACTTCTAGAACCGCTATCTAAAGTCTCGGGTCAATTATCGCTCAAGCGACGGAAATTTCGCTAGGGCGAAACGTGGTTGAAATATGTGGTGACCCAAGTTGCATTATTTTGCTAAACGTCCAACGCAGTTAGCCACATAACGCAACCTGGGTCACCACATATGTTAATCACTTATCGCTCAAGCGAAATATTCGTCGCTTGAGCGATAATTGACCCGCGATTACCCCTTTGTTACAGATTTCCTCGCTCAAGCGAAGGGTTTCTTCGCTTGAGCGAGAGTTCAGTAACGCGAAATAATATTATTTTATTACGTGAACAGTAAAAAGTTGCGAAAAATAATATTATTTTATTAATTGAACAGTAATCAGTGCTAGTTGTGTAAATAAAGTTGGAAAGGTGCTATTTGAGAAAATATTTTTAAAAACAGTATTATTTATGAAAAAAAGTCTATTATTTTCTTGTTATATTTAAACTAATACTATAATACAAAATTTAGCGCAACTCCTGCTTAAAGAGGGTTCCATTCCATTTAGTTCAGTGGTAATATTTCAGAGGGGACTTCAATTTTTTTTCTTTTTAGAAAAGAAAAAACTCCAATGTTTTAACGCCCTAGTGAAGCTGGCCCAAAATGAAATAGGTAGGAAAACTTAACTGTGGTGTTTTTTTCTATCTATACCACCAAATTTACTTAGCACACTCTATTTAGTTTAATATGTTTTTAATATCAATATACCCTTTTAAACCCTATTTTCTACACTCCCATATTTCTTATTCTTTAAATTCATTTTTTTTACTCTATTTTTACTATTCTGTAAACCCAACGTCCAAACCTTCATCTCTATCTGTATCCATTATTCTCTAAACCCTGCATAATATGGTATTTTTCATCAAGTTTATTCATGTTATGCATTATGCACTCACACATCCATGGTTGACTACTAAAGGGTGAATATGAATTTCAAAAATTCACCTCATTCAATCAAAGAAAAAGAAACAACTATTTTAAGTTAAAACAAATATAACTCATTTAATTTAGAATTAAATAAATTTGAGTTGGATTGATTTTTAATTTTTAATAATCTAATTTATTTTACCTAAGTGTGAAATTGTTAAAGATATATGTTATAAGGAAGTAAATTTACATAATTCATTTGTTTTGATAACTTAAAAAAATTTAAAATTAAGTTAAAATAGATAAATACTTAAGTGAGTCAACTTATATAATTAATATAATTATCTTGACTCCTAATTATATTACTTATTTTTTAGACTTTTTTTCATAAATAATACTGTTTTTAAAAATATTTTCCAAAATAGCACCTTTGCAACTTTATTTACACAACTAGCACCGTTTATTGTTCACGTAATAAAATAATATTATTTTTCGCAACTTTTTACTGTTCACGTATTAAAATAATATTATTTTGCGCAATGAACTCTCGCTCAAGCGAAGAAACCCCTCGCTTGAGCGAGTAAATCTGTAACAAAGGGGTAATCTCGGGTCAATTATCGCTCAAGCGAAGAAACCTTCGCTTGAGCGAGTAAATCCATAAGAAAGGGTTATCTCCGGTCAACTCTCGCTCACGCGATGGATATTTCGCTTGAGCGATAAGTGATTAAAATATGTGGTGACCCAAGTTGCGTTATGTGGCTAACTGCGTTGGACGTTTAGCCAAATAATGCAACTTGGGTCACCTATTTCAATCACTTTTAGCTCAAGCGAAATATTCCTAGCTTGAGCGAGAGTTGACCCTAGACTTTAGATAGCGGTTCTAGAACTAACCGGTATTAAAAATATATTTTAGATAGCGGTTAACGTGGAACCGCTATTATATGTTCACTTCTAAAACTATGATCGATTATTTTAAAACTATGATCGATTATTTCACGTTATAATCGATCATAGTTTTAGAAGACAGATCGATTATTTCTCAATGGCCTGTTTGGATGATGGGAAGGGTGAGCTTGAAAATGGGGTTAGTATAGGGTGTGGTGAAGTGGGTTTTGAGGAAGAAGCAAAGACAGATTGCTGCCATTGAGGATGCAGTGAAGGTGCTGCTGCTGGGTCTTGGAGAAGATATCAACAGAGGTGTTGACTTTCAAGGAAGAAGATGATGATGACGACGACGATGATGATGAAGAGGGTTTTGAAAAGTGGTAGTGGGTGAAGTAGATGAAGAGAGAGAAAGAGTTGAGGAGGAAGAGGAACAGGAGGGTTGACTTTCGAGGAACAATTATGATCGATTATTATCCAGTTATATTCGAACACTTTGACATATATGACTTTAGACAGCGGTTATTTGGCCAACCGCTATGTCATATATATGTTTAAAATCGGTTCTTAGTAAACGCTATCTAAGGTCACTCAAGCGAAAAACACATCGCTTGAGCGAGGACACCTGGGAAAATGGGTGATTCTCGGGTTCTATCTCGCTCAAGCGACGTTATGAACGCTTGAGCGACAAGTGATTCTAATATGTGGTGAACCAAGTTATATTATTTGGCTAACTGCGTTTGACGTTTCATCATTCGGTCAATACTCGCTTAAGCTAAAAAGTCATCGCTTGAGCGATGAAGCCTTCAAACAAGGGGGACTCTCGGGTTCTGTTTCGCTCGAGCGACGGGTACTTTCGCTCGAGCGATAAGTGATTGAAATATTTGGTGACCCAAGTTGCATTATGTGGCTAACAACGTACACCCGTTGCAACAAATTTTTCATTGAAAGAGGGAGGCAGATAGATGCCATGATCAATGCTGGTCATGTATACTTTGAAATTTTGGTCAAAAATTTAGAGGAAGCACAAACACAGGCAAACATGCACAGGGTCATAACGTTTGACAGGTCTACCACAAAATTTGTAGTAGAAGAAACACAAAACCCACGTGAAGTTCGACCAGGAGGGAAGTTTGCAGTTCACCTTGATGAGTTATGGTGTGACTGTGGGAAATTCCAAAAATTTCACATGCCTTGTTCACATGTTCTTGCTGCATGCAAGCATGCACACCATGACTTCAACAACTATATTAATTCAGTGTATACCTTACAACAAGTTTCAAAGGTATACGGAACACAATTTGGGTTATTGCGAAATGAAGAATATTGGCCAACATACACAGGACCTACTTTGTGTGCAAATCCAGAAATGAAAAGAACTTCAAAGGGCCGACCAAAATCAAGTCGTATAAGAACTGAGATGGACATTACAGAACATCAAAGTAGGATTAAAAAATGTTCATATTGTCATACCCCTGGTCATAGCAGAAGAACATGTCCCAATATTGCATGTGCATCTAGTTCGCATCATTAGATTGTGTTAGTTAAGAAATGTCTCAATGTATGAAACTTAGGAGTTTTTCAATTAATTGAAAGTGATGAAGATCTTATTCAATCATTTGATAAAACGAAGATCTTTTGAGTTTGATGAAATCAAAGGTTATTTAAGGAACTTTTTGCTAACTATTGATGCACATATCAGTCATACAACTCAATATAACAAGAATGAATGAAAACTCTCGTAATGAGACCACTCCACAGAATTGATGCTTGACAGCCCCACAACCTCAAGCACTTTAACCCTGAGTAACCAACCAACCATCAGTCAAGAAATTTTAAATTCTCTTTACATGCTATAATCCCCATATTCACCTTCAATGAATCAATTACAGTCAGATCCAGGTAAAACAATACAGAAACAAGATAATTTCATAAACAGAACAAACTCCCCTTTCAGCAACATCATATAATGCAACCTGGGCCACTTGCAGGTTTTCTCGCTAAAGCGATGGTTTTATCGCTTGAGCGAAAATTGACCAAGCTAAACGTCCAACGCAGTTAGCCACATAATGCAACTTGCGTCACCACATATTTCAATCACTTATCGCTCGAGCGAAAGTACCCATCGCTCGAGCGAAATAGAACCCGAGAGTCCCCTAGTTTGAAGGCTTCATCGCTCAAGCGATGACTTTGTAGCTTGAGCGAGTGTTGACCGAATGATGAAACGTCAAACGCAGTTAGCCAAATAATATAACTTGGTTCACCACATATAAGAATCACTTGTCGCTCAAGCGTTCATAAAGTCGCTTGAGCGAGATAGAACCCGAGAATCACCCATTTTTCCAGGTGTCCTCGCTCAAGCGATGTGTTTTTCGCTTGAGTGACCTTAGATAGTGGTTTCTAAGAACCGCTTTTAAATATATATATGACATAGCGGTTAGGTTATAACCGCTGTCTAAAGTCATATATGTCAATGTAAGTGATCGAATATATCTGGATAATAATCAATCATAATTGTGGATAACCGATTATAATTGAGAATGATCGATTATAGTTGGAGAAACGTTCGTTCTCTCCCGGCTCTGCATCTCTCTCGCCGGCGCACGCAAAAGAAACGTTCGTTCTCTCCCGGCTCTGGTTCGTCTATGTTTAATATTGGGATCTGTTCATTTGGTTTAGGGTTTAATATGGTTGTTGATTTCGGTTTTGAATTTTAATTTGATGGTTCATCTTTTTCTAATTAGTCGCAGATTCTCTGTTCTCTGTTTTCGTTCACTGTTGACTATTCTCAATAGTCGTAAACATAAACCATGGCTGGCAAAAGAAAAAGCTCCAAGCGCACCCAACTCAGAAGCGACTTCTTCAAGTACCCAAACTATGACCACGAAGGAGGTGATAGCCCCAAAGGATCTTCACACCCAATACTTTGTTAATAACAGATTTGACTTCATTAGAGATGGGCAGGAAAATGAGAATCGGAGAAGGAGGAGAGATGGGCAAGGGAATGAATTATTTAATAATAAAAACACTGTCATTTCAGCATATTCACTGCTATCATCCCCATATTCACCTTCAATCAATCAATTACACTCAGCTCCAGGTAAAAGAATACAGAAACAAGATAATTTCATAAACAGAACAAACTCCCCTTTCAGCAACATCATATAATGCAACCTGGGTCAGCTGCTGGTTTCCTCGCTAAAGCGAAATTACCCATCGCTTGGGCGATAATTGACCCGAGACTTTAGATAGCGGTTCTAGAACTAACCGCTATTAAAAGTACATTTTACATAGCGGTTAAGGTGGAACCGCTATTATATGTTGATTATTTTTAAAACTATGATCGATTATTTCACGTTATAGTCGATCATAACTATATTAGAAGTGAACATATAATAGCGGTTCCACGTTAACCGCTATCTAAACTATATTTTTAATAGCGGTTACATCTAGAACCGCTATCTAAAGTCTTGGGTCAACTCTCGCTCAAGCTACGTACATTTCGCTTGAGCGCAAAGTTGTTGAAATATGTGGTGACCCAAGTTGCATTATTTTGCTAAACGTCCAACGCAGTTAGCCACATAACGCAACCTGGGTCACCACATATATTAATCACTTATCGCTCAAGCGAAATGTTCGTCGCTTGAGCGAGAGTTGACCGGAGATAACCCTTTCTTACGATTGCCTCGCTCAAGCGAAGGGTTTCTTCGCTTGAGCGAGAGTTCATTGCGCGAAATAATATTATTTTATTACGTGAACAGTAAAAAGTTGCGAAAAATAATATTATTTTATTAAGTGAACAGTAATCATTGCTAATTGTGTAAATAAAGTTGGAGAGGTGCTATTTGGGAAAATATTTTTAAAAACAGTATTATTTATGAAAAAAAGTCTCTTTTTTACACGAAGAAAATAATATAACCATTAAATTAAAAAATAAATAATAATCATATATCAAAACTATTTGGATGAAATTAGTTCTCTCCTCACTTTGTTTCATCTATTAGGAATTTTGAGTGGTGGATCTTAAAGTAATGAATGGGATTTTAATTTGGTTTTATTTTTTTTATTTTTGTCAATAAAAAAAACTTTTTAAAATTGATATATGTTGTGCTAGAAAGTAATCTACCAAAAGTAATGAAAAAAAGCTGCTATAATAAAAGAAAGTGGTGTGAATAGTAACTCCCTTCCCACTAAGCCTAAGTCCCATAAAAATATCACTAGCTAAGCTCATACTTTATGGTAGTCTAACCTACTCACATAATAAGATAACTTAAACTACAGTTCAATAAATATAAATAATTAATATTTAAAAAATATTCAAAAATATAAGTGATTTCTAAAGTTTAGGATTATATTAATTATTTTTATATCTATTATCTCAAATCATAAACTAAAAAATAATTAAGCCTATGAACTTATTCTAACTGTTCATTTTTTATTTAATTCGCTCCAAAAATAAGTAATTAGGATGTCAAAATAGATTTAGAAATAGGTTAGATTAGACCAACAAATTTGTGACCTAAATTGAATCAAATTTATTTTGGTTCACTCTATTTAGATCATAACTTAGATGATCTTAGGAGAGACTAATATATAAACTTATGGGTTGAATATTTGGTAAGCGTATCAATATTATCAATCGCAGTATAGTATTTTAATTAAATAAAAGTTAATCTCACGATAAACAATTTCAATGAAAATTCTCAATCATATGTTAAAACAAAATTGATTTTTCATAAAGATTTGAATTGAAAATAAATTACAAAGAAATGTAAAGTGTACGTAAAAAAGATCAAATTTAAGAAGTTATGATTGACTTCCTTCCATTTTCATCTTTTGCATCGTATCTATCAAATGACAATGATAATCAAACAAGATAACAGCATCAACATTTGGGAATCAAATAAAACTTGAAACCACACCACATTCCCAATTTCACACATAATAAGAGCAAAAATGGCAGAAGGTATCCAAAACCTAAGACGGTTTTTTAAAGGAGAGGTGTCATAGTCAAAAATGCATTTAAAAGAACAGAATCATTATTTGTGAAATGTGGCATGAAAGCAAAAGTTATGTTACAAGCAAGAATGAGTATCCCAAATAGATTCTTATCTTACTCAAAGAAAACCAACAATAACACACATGTACTATGGTCAAAGATATAGTTGAGAAAATGGTGAATTTGATATTCAAGAGTTATCAAGCCAACAAAGATTTATAGTCAAATTGAATAACTAGTGGTGTGATTTTATAGTGTTTCAATCTTTCTTATTATCTTCCTCACATGTTATCGTCGCGTGTTTCTTTTTATATTTACAAATTAATATAAGTGTTGATCTACTATAAAAGTTAGATATGATTTATAAAACATATAAACATCAATTATATACGATACAACGTAAATATTATTGGTCTCATTATACATGTATAAATTTCAGTATGAACTTAACTATATAATGTAAACACACGTTTACAATGAAATGAATAGACCAAATTCAAATAGACAAAAAAATGTTCATTTTAACCTAATAAAGGTTATAATCATAATAATGATTTGTATAAATAATGATATTATAATATACATTTTAGTTTTAATAGACTATTATTATATGATATATATATATATATATATATATATATTAATTAGGATATAATATGTTTTTTATAAAATAATTATATAAATATTTATATTTAGTATAATTAAAATATTGTCTAATTTTCATATAATACCCCAATTACTCTATTGAATTTTTAATTGTCATCAAGTAACTTGTATACTAATGAGTGTAATTTCAGTAGGACATTTTAATTTCATAAAAGGTTATGGCTAATCACAAAGATGTATAATTAGAATTGTTCAAATAACACTTAAATTTGTAAATATGAATATACACACCATAAAACTAAACTTTTCTAATAGTGAATAATTAATAGTTTATGAAAATTAGTAATTTTTTAAGTATGCTAAACACAAATATTTTTCATAATTATTTTATAAAAACTTATTTTATTCTATATTTTATTCATTTTCATTATACAATTAAAGCATTAGATAAAATTAAATGACACAAAACATTAAATGCTTAAAGATATACTCAATTTTAATTTAATTTTTAATTTAACTTCAATTTTTCAAATTTATTTTCACTTTTTAATTTAATTTTTCAATTTTAATAATCATTGTATAAAACATAATAACATTACATATTCATATATTTTTAATTAAATTAAAAAACATTAAGCTAAAAAAACAAATTTACATTATATAGCACAAATTCAGCATTAATATTAAAAAAATCATAAAATAATATTATATAACACAACTTAAAAAAAAAAAACACAACAAAAGACAGTATTTAATGATTAAGGCGTGCTTCAAAGCACGAACTGCCCACAAGTTTTTTTAAGATTTCTTATTTTCATAAATTATCAAAATTACATTTTGGTAAATTTGAACGTGCTCTACAAATAAAACTATCTATCTAGCTTTTATTATTTTCCATTTTTATATGCTTTGAATCATTATTATATTAGTTTTGCGAAAAACAAATGCTATGTTGACATTCATATTTTTATTTGGTCCTCCCATTTAGGTTAAATGTTTTCCTTTTTATAAAGTTGATAATTAGCCTGAATAGAAATGAGATAAAGTAAGCAAATATTATTAAGTTATTATGTGTAAATTTCTTCTAAATTTTTTTATAAATTCCTAATGAATTTGCCCTGCTGTGCTCATTCAAGAACAACAACAACTCCTCCTCATTTTCTTTTTCTAAATGAGAATAAGCCTTCTCAACATAGCTGTAGTCACGTCCATACATATACGATGCACATGCTGCTTTGTATGTGAGTAACTGCAAATCACCTGACACAAAGGACACTCGTTAACATGATTAAAAATAAAGCAATAATAGTGAATGAACATGTTACAATATTTCAAGTTGATATACACCAATATTATAATTTTACTGTCATTTAATCAAAATGCTAGTTTCAACATCATGAGACGAGTTTGACCTCGTGCTACCTACCATAGGCAGCATACTATTCCAATGATATTATTGAGTTAAACACTAAAAATGTATACCTGATTCAATCTCTAATTCTAACTTGCTATTGCTGAAATGTCTTGTTAGCCACCACCTACAGCGAAGCTTCCAAGATTTTCCTGATATACCATCCGTAAATATTTTAGGGATTTTGCTGAAGGAACAAAGTTGCTTGTGTCCATCTTCAGCTTGAATGGGGCATGAAGACATACAGTCTTCTTCGTAGGTAGACAGTCTCAAGAAACATGAAGAGAACACCTTCCACAAATTGTGTTCTGCATCTGTAACATCTAAATGTAAAGCAATCATTTCCAGCAGAGACTCAAGACTATAGTATCCTGCAAAGTACCAAAGGGGCAATTAACAACATAGACATAATGTAGTAGTATAAAGCATATAAAGATATTGCTTAATCTGTAGCAGAGGACAAAGTAATCACAGCAAATATTTCTTAATATGTACTTAGAGGACCAAGGGGCGACATCCACTCAGGGACAACTTATTCAAATTTGAAGATGATAATAACTGAGGAAAAACTGGAGGCTAGGGTTCTTCAGTTCCTGAGCACTTATATTTCTTTTTCTGTCCCTGTTCCCCTCTTCGTTTTCATCCACCCCGTTTCAAGCTGATATTGAACTCAACTTCAGAGAAATAGCGATATAAGTTAATCATACAAATGACATGATTCAGAATGAAGGTACCATTTTGGTGCATCTTGATGAGTTTAGCTAAGGCATCACTACATGTTGGATCTTTCTTCAATATATTCTCAAAACAGCTGAGAAGCATGACAGAGTTGTTTCGATCAAAACGCTCCAAGAGAGCAGCCCTCACTCTACAAGGGTGTAGACATCAGTAACTAAAATAATCATAACAAAAAACACCTTCGAGTAAAAAGATAAGGGATATACCTTAATGGGAGTACCGAGGCTGTATTACGGCATTGCTTCTCAAGCATATTTAGAGCCTCGTCAACTTGTCCTCCAATCAGCAACAGCTGCCAATAAAAAACAAAGTGAAGCCATTGTTGATATCTCAAACATTATCCTATGAAGAAAACAATTGTCATATAATTTCTACGTAAATGCAAAATAAGGACGCGCATGTGCATCCAGAAAAGGGAACATGCTGTTAGATTAGATTGTAGAGTACGACATAATGAGTTGCTTTGTGCTATTTGAGATGGATAATTGATTTCATTGAATTCAAGCTACAGAAATTTCCACAATGTGTGTAATAAAAGAAGAATATGGAAGGGGTAAGAACCAATTAGTAATTGCATACAGTTGCACAAAGGTCTTTCAAAAGACCAGTGCAAGAGAGAATTGTGAGCTTAGAGCTCTACGTACTGAAATTTATTATGAAAGAATGGGAATTGCAAGGATTGGATCTAATCATTTGATATTTAGAGGCTCTGGTACAATATTAAGGACATCCCAAAAGCTTCCAATATAAGGTGGAGGTAGAAGCCTAGAAACAGTTCTATATCTCCAAGAGTACCATATTTATGATCAAAGTCTCATGTATCAGTGTCTTCATTATCATCTTGCAAAACATTATTTTTGCTAAAAAGGGATATAACAAAAGCTATTAGCTTGATTTGCAGTATCGGGAGCCAAAGAAAGCAGAACGATAAGCCAATTTTCACAGGAACAAACTACAGAGCTAGTACGAAAAACAAAGAGCTGCTCTTTAGTGTTGAAGACGGTTTTGGTGTTTTGCAGCAAGTGACAAAGAAATTATGTGTTAGATTTATTAGATATTAAATAGACAGTTCTACCTAATTTCTAGAAGCATGTGTATTTATGGACCGAATCTTTCTTTGTACCTAGTTTCTACAATAGGTCTTTCCATTTTTCCTCTACTCATTATATGTGAACTTCCATTAATTACATTTTTTTCTTCTTTATCTTAAATTGGTAGGCAGGTTGATCCCGCTCTACCTGTCCACGATGAGTCCACCACCGTCGCCTGCCGCTACCCACAGCCATGCGCCGCCGCCACTATCCCCCTATAAACATGGCTTTAGGGCCAATAACCTCCTTTCATGGGACTCCTATTATAACATCTAAAATGTTAAATGGAAAAAATTATCTATCATAGTTTGCTTAAGTAGAACTCTGGTTCCTAGGTCAAGGGTTCCATGATCACCTAAGAAAAGACAGAAGCGATGTTCCATCAAATCAATAGAACCAAATATTTTGAGCACTCTTAAATCCCCTAAAACGTGTAATTCCTTTTGAAAAAAGGCCTGAAACATCATTGCAAATGATATCCAACATCTTTCCGATTCTATTAATCGACTAGCCTCCCTCAAACAAGGAGATAATAATATGATATCCTTTATTGTTGAAGCTCAATCACTAGTTGAAGAATTAATGATTTTCTTAGAGGAAGATTTAGTAGAAAACATGAAGAGGAAACTAGATAAATTTTATATGATTATGATTCTCTGGCCACAAATCCAAAATTTGATCATGTTAGAGATCAAATCTTAACTAGTCAAGAAGTTCCTTCCATGAAAAGTTTAACTACATGGTTTCTCCGAGTTCCAACCCTCAAGAGTAAAAATGTTCAAGAACCAGAATCTTCCATCATGATTTCTATTCGCGGAAGAGGAGAACATAGTGGTAAAAGACATCTTCAATGCACCTATTGTTTTTCTTTACATGGTTTCCCTGACAAGAGTGCACATATTTCTAAAATAGAAGGGATTGAGTCCAAATTCTCTGATGAGGAATATCATGAATATTTGAAGTTTAAGTCCACAAGCACAATCATTGACAACTCCAAATTTGTCAATAGCTTGCATTTCCCAATATGTGGATTGTCAAAATCCATGGATCATTGACTCAGGTGTTTCTGATCATATGTCTGGTAATCCCTTGTTATTCTCTTCTCTTTCTTCCCTAAAACTCCTAACTGTATAACTCTGGCTAAAGTAACCTCTAAAGGAATTAGTCATGTTTACATTTCCCCGTCTTTAAACTTAAATTTTGTCCTCTTTGTTCTTTCATGTCCCTTTAGTCTCATTTCTTTAAGTCAACTCACCAAATCATTGAACTGTTCAATAACCTTTAATGCCAACCCTTTTGTTATACAGGACCATTGTACGAGTCGATTGATTGGCGAAGGACATGAATCAAGAGGCTTATATTACTTTGAGGCTAAGTCATCAATATCTTGTGTTGCATCTTCATCTCACTTGAAAAAACTTATTTAGGGTTTGATACAGTGAGCAAAGACAATGTTACATTGTATTTATTGAAAAAGAGATACAATAAAGAGGATATGGGTCTCATCCCAAACCCTTAACCCTAACCTAAGGAACATTCAAAAAGATAGATGAACAACAGATTTCAACAATCTCCTAAACTGCTTCATGATCGCTTAGGTCACCCTCATTTATCAAATTGAAAAAGATAGTTCCTGAACTGAGTAATCTTCAAACTTTGGAATGTGAATCATACCAACCAAGAAAACATATTAAGTATTAATTTCCAAAACATTTTGAATCTAGATGTGACTTTACATTTTCTATTATCCATTATGATATTTGGGGACCTAGTCATGTATCCTCTTTTTGTTTAAGATATTTTGTTATCTTTATTGATGAGTTCTCTAGATGTACTAGGGTTTATGTAATGAAATATCGTTCTAAACTTTTGTCTAACTTCATGTATTTCCTTAGTGATGTCAAAAATCAACTTGGAAAAATAATTAAAGCTCTATGGAGCGATAATGACAGAATATTTCTCCACTGCTTTTTCCACCACCTTAAAATCATAAGGCATCTTACATCAGTCTACTTGTCCTCACACACCACAACAAAAAAGTATAGCAGAAAAAAAAAACAAACATTTGGTTGAAACTGCTCGTACCTTTTTACTTGGTGCAAATATGTTTATTCATCATTGGGGAGATGATATCCTAACTGCATGTTTTCTCATTAATAGAATGTCTTCTTCCCACAATAAAATTCCATTCTCCATTCTATTTCCAAAGGAACCATTTTTTCATATTTCTCTCCATGTCTTTGGTTATGTATGTTTTGTTCATGATATATCTCCAGATATAGACAAACTCTCAACTAGAGTTATCAAATGTGTCTTTTTGCGATATTCTCATCTTCAAAAAAGATATTGTTGTTACTCTCCTGAAACCCAAAAATACTATATGTCAACTAATGTCACCTTTTTTAATCAACTCCATTATTTCCTTTGTCTACAAAAGATAGTAATTTTGTCCAACATGTCCTTTCTGTACCCTTAGTGAAGTCCTTATTTCCCTTTGTTCCTGACAACCAAAACCTATTCAAGATTCAATGCTCCAAGGTGAGTCATCTTCAACATGTCCTTCTCAATCATCACTCAATACCATAACTCCTGATAATGTTGGCCTATTGTCATTCACAAAGGTACTCATTCTAATCGTAATCCACATTCTATTTATAATTTCCTTAGCTACCACAAATTATCTCCTTCATATTTTTCTTTTATATCTTTTGTATCCTATATTTCTATTCCTAAAAATGTGATCAAAGCACTTGACCATCTTGGATGGGGACAAACCATGATTTCTGAAATGCAAGCTCTTGAACATAACACATAGGAGTTGGTTCCTCTTCCTTCAGGAAAGAAAACTATTGGTTGTCACTAGGTCCATACCATTAAGGTCAGACCTAAGGGTGAAGTTGACCTCGTTAAAGCTACTAGTGGCCAAAGAGTACACTCAAATCTATGGTTTTGATTATGGTGATACTTTCTCCCCCATGGCCAAAAGGACTACTGTGAGGCTTTTCCTTACCATGGCCACCATTCGTCATTGGCCTCTCCATCAACTGAATATTAAAAATGTCTTCCTTCATGGTGATATAGAAGAGGAAGTCAACATGGAGCAACCTCCGACTTTGTTGCTTAAGGGAGTCCGGTTTAGTCCGTAAGTTATGACGTTCTATTTATGGTCTAAAGCAATTATCGCATGCTTGGTTTAAAAAATGTAGTTCCATTGTTCAAGTCTTTGGGTTGAAACAAAGTAAAGCAATTCATTCAGTCTTCTACTATCATATCATCCCTGGAAAATGCGTCTACTTAATTGTAGATATTGATAATGTAGTCATTATAGGAAATGATTATGCTAGAATATCTCAGCTAAAGGAACACTTATTCAGCCATTTTCGGACCAAGGATCTTGGAAGTCTCAAATACTTCTTGGGAATTGAAGTAACCTAGTCAAAAGAAGGTGTTGTAATCTCTCAAGGAAAATATGCTTTAGATATCATAAAAGAGACCGACATGATTGATTATAAACCCGTAGATAATCTTATGGACCCAAATCGTAAATTAATGGCAAAACACGGTGAAGTTTTTCCCGATTCGTAAAGATATAGAAGACTAGTTGGGAAACTTATTTATCTTACTATTACTAGACCTAATCTATCTTTTGCCGTTGGTGTGGTTCGTCAATTCATGTATGCCCCTTTATATTGATCATTGGAGTGCTATCATACATATTCTGAGATACCTAAAAAAGGCTCAAAGAAAAAGGTTGTTATATGAAGATAAAGGAAATACCCTAATCTCTCGGATATTGTGACGATGACTAGGCAAGATCTCATATGGACATATGCTCTACTATAGAATATTGTGTCTTTCTTGGAGGAAATGTTATTTCTTGGAAAAGTAAGAAACGAAACATAGTTGTCTAATCATCTCGTTGAAGTTGAATATAGTGCAATGGTCACTTTATTCGGGTAAAGTTATTGTACAAAGAAATTTGTACTGAGTTTATTGGATCTAATGATCAACTTGCGTATGCATTGACAAAATCCTTGAGAGGGCCTCGAATCGAATTCATTTGTTCCAATCTCGATACATACAATTTGTATGCTCCAACCTAAAGGAAAGTGTTAGATTTATTAGATATTAAATAGACCGTTATACCTAGTTTCTAGAAACACGTGTATTTATGGTTTGTATATTTATTTGTACCTAGTTTCTAGAATAGGTCTTTTCATTTTCCCTCTACTCATTATGTCTCGTGGACTTCCATTATAAATAAGAGAACCTAAGAGAGGAAGTTCAAGCTCTCTAATTACATGTTTTTTTCTCTTCTATTTTAAGTTTATGAATAGAAGGTCATTCTATCTCGTTTTTGTCATACAACAACAATAATAATATGCTATATGTGCATTTAGGAAGAGTTAGCATTTAGGTAAAAAAACTAAATATATCAAGTATTATCACACATGATAAGAATATCCTTTGAAAGGAAAGCACATCATTTTCCTAATACAACACAGTCCATGGACGCAATGTTAAATATTTAGAATGAATTTGATAGGTTTTGTAGGGTTTATATTAGGGGAAATAAATAAGGAGGCAGTTATAAATGTTAAAATCTGTTGTTCATGTATCTCTTTGTATTCTTTTTGCATGTTCTTTACACTAGGGTTAAGGGTTTGGGCTGAGACCCATATTCTCTCTATTGTATCTCATTTTCTATAAATACAATGTATCAATGCTTTTGGTCAATGTATCAAACCCTAAATAAGTTTTCTCAAGTTGATATCGGAGCAAGGTAAGATCCCGCATTGATT